>VZTU01020217.1:0-60699 GCA_013400835.1 Zapornia atra | reverse complement strand
AGTATCTCAAGAACAATAAAGGTATATAATGTGTAAGAAAGTGAATGCTAATTAACGCATCACCTATGGATCAATGTCTGTCTTTGGTAGTTGCTGACCTTTTATTTGGAATAAATAGTAACTCTGAGCTGTGTTAGTTTCTAGTCTTGTCATAAAACTACACAGTCTGTGCTGGATTCCCATAATTCACTGTCATCTCCAGCATGTAACTAAATTACTCTGTACTTAACTGAGCTAAATGAGACATTTGCGTATCCAGGTGCCCAGTTTACCCCCCTGCCCCATTCTGTTCTTCTTCAAAAGGAAATGCTTTTGCCTTGTGTTATTTATATTTATATATATATATATATAATATATTTTTAGAAAGTTAAACTGAACTTAACTATGCAGACCAGCATTGTGTTGAACTCAGGTTCTGTTTCTAGATACAGAAGACTTGTTACACGCTTGGATTACTAGTTCCATAAACCATCTATTTAGAACTACTAAAAATGCTGTTAGTGCCTTTTCACCTTTATACTTGAGATGGCAAGTTAACTTGCTTACTAGTTGTACAGGTTGGTAAATTTCTTTTTTTTTTTTTTTTTTGACTACACTAAGAAACCTATAAATGCAGTTAATTTTATGTAGTCACGGGGTATCTAATGTGGAATCTTAAGCAGACTAAAGGTTTCCACGGTATACAGCCGAAGGGAGAGAAGTTCTTTCCCTTTTTTTCTGTGCTTGGAGCAGGTGGAAGGCAAATTCTATTTTGTTTATTAGAGCATAGGCTAAAACTACCTTTGCAGCTAATTTTGTATTCAACAAATATACTACACTGGATGCAATCAGAACAAGCTATGGGAACCAAATGGCAACTGTTGGTTACCAAGGTATCTGTGTCTTCTCTAACACTCAAAGCATTTCAGTGTTTCCCATTTTTCATAGGCTTAATAATTCTCCTTTGATGGGAATCTGTAATATACATGCAATACAGTTAACCCTGCTAAGGTAAAACTGTTAAAACTTATGACCTGTCCTGATCACTGTGTTTCAATTTGAAATATTGAATATCCTTATTTCTTATACAATCAATAGTCAATATTTTTGTATGCCCTAAGTTCTATGTTATGATCATTATCATAATGCATCATAAACATGACTTTTGCATATAGCAGCATCGCTTCAGACAGATTAATCAATACAGAAAAAACTCAGGCAGTTGCAGCAGACAATATAATACTTTTTCCAATGAGTAAGTTTTTTTGAGCACATTGTAATTTGTTTCATTACTGGAGCCCTTGGAGCACAGCCTATGCACTGTATGAGCCTGTGGAAAGCCTGAAGCATTTATCATGTGAAATACCTGTAAATTGTTTCTTAGTTTTTGCTCTGTAGCCTAGTGGCAGTGTTTAAATACGAAAATGGTATGGCAGTGTTAGTTTTAGAAAGTAAGCATTTTAATCCATTTGGTTCTAGATTTGGTTATATGCAAGCCATGGAACAATGGGCTGTGTCTTTGGTTTGTGAGCCTGTGTTAAATTATGCTGGAGAAGAATTAACTTGGTGGCTGTGGAGGGGTGACTACCTTTCCAGGTTAGTCATGCATGTTGGCTGTGAGTCCTAAGAAAACATGGAAACAACTTTGGTGTTAGCACCAGGGTCACTTCCTTCCAATCTGCATTTCTTCCTTGTCTTTTATGACTGTAACATACATAGTCAAGTTTAATTGTACAGACATCAAGGTGCAATTAGTTAGGTATCTCTCTTCATTACAGAAATAGGACCAGTCTTGTGAATTTCCTAATGGGGGGAAAAAACCCCAAACCGAAGAGTTAAGACTAAATGTGGATGGGGCTTGCATCTTATGTAAAAGGAGACTTAAGCATTTTTCATTTCTGATACCATCACAGGTGACTGGGAGAAGGGATAATAAATATGCTCCATTAAAAAAGAAAAAAACCCCACCAAATAGTGCAGAAATTTGTGAGGTTCTCCTTTCCTCATGCAATTGGCTTCCCACTAAAGGAGTGCAGTGACTCTCCCTGTGACTCATCACTCTCCACTCTGCTGATCTCCCTGATCAGAGGAGTCCAATGCCCAATACTGTTTGGGAATTTGCAGCAGCATACTCCTTTGTGACTCTATTCTTGCCATATTTCACAGGATCACCACACTCAACAGGTTTCAAATCCAGGGTAATAAAAGGTTGCATTGCTCTTTTTTTTTTTTTTTCCCTGACTACTTTTTGGCAGCTTTTCAAAATTAGCCTAATACTGTACAAATACATGGTTTAATTTTTGTATTGTTCTCTCATCTGTGTCTGTGGGATCACTGCAACATCTCAGGAAACTGAGTGATTAGATTGATTGTATCCATGATGGTAGCATCCAAAAATACTTTCTTCCTGATTGATTGATTTAATTGCAAGTGATTAGAGTTAGGATGTCCATTTAACATGTGAAAAGACAGTTTATAGCTCAATCACTTTCTAAAACACATCTTAATTAGGAAGTGACTATTTCTGTCAGCTGTGTTGTTCTTAATTAAACACAACCTCATGTGTTTGTTTAATTTTTCATGGGTATTCCAAACTCTGGTATGCAAGTCATAGCAGGGCAAAATGGAAAGGAATACAGTGTAGGTGTTGGTAAAATTCATATCCACAGTGTTAATGTGGAGTAAAAGTTTGCAATGGAGAAAGTGAAGGAAAGGGTAGGCCTTGTGTTGGTTTTTTTGGTTGGTTGGTTGGTTTTGGTTTTTAAACCTGCAGGTGTGTGATCTTGCTCCCCAGTTTTATCTAACTTCATACTTCAGGTAGTAGAGCAAGCTTTCCATAAGTGTGCTTATTTAATGTTAGTTTATGTAAGGCTAAACTCACACCTGCACCTGAATGCAGTTATGTTCAACACCTTCCTTCTAACCTGAACAGACCACAGCCATGGTGCAGGGCAGAGGAACTCAGCTTCAGAGATGTGGTGGGGAGTGGCAACTTGGAGTCTGTTCCAGTGTCCTGCCTCTTCTGTATCCAGACCCACAGATAAATGACATGTGGGTGGCTGAGCCTGTTAGAAGTACCCCATCCTCCTTCAGAGTTGTTGAGGGAAGGAAGGTCAAAGGACGGAAGGTGCACTGGAAAAGACTACAGCAGAACAAGGTATCTGAACTGGCCCTAAGGGTGTCTGTGATAGAGGGAACTGCCTCAAGAAGTGTCATTTTTCTTACTTGTACAAGAAGAAAGGAATTATTTATGGTCAAATCTAGGTTACAAATTGATAGCCACTAATTAACTAGAGACTACTTGTACTAGCTAATGTTATGAAGGTTTAGACAGAAAGGCAGAATTGCATTTGATCTAGTAAGGTTTTTGTAAGGGATCCAATTTCTGTTCTGGACTTGGCATTCTGGACATTTGGGAGACTTGCTAGGGTGTCCTTATTTAAAGGATGCCTTCAATATTAAGGATGTCTTCAACATCACAGTGTTCTTTATCTCAGTGAGGCACTGCTTCGCTATAAGCTTACAGTCCTTAGTCCTTAGAAAAAAATCTGCCCCACAACTTTTTCTGTAATTTTAAGATGACTAGCATATGTTATCTTAGCATATGTTATCTTTCCTAAGGCAAAGTAAGTGTACAAAAAAGATAAGAGGCTTTAGTTTTACATCAAGAAAAATCAGGAAACAAAAATCCCTCCCAGTGGGGGAGCAAGGTATAAAGCTGACCTCATCTAATTTATCTTAAGGTAACATTGAAGCCTTTTTTTGTTAGGTGCCACTCTTTCCTTCACAATGTACTCTTTCTTACCTTTCCTTGATTTATCTTACATCTTTGTTATCCCGAGGTGAAAGCGATGAATTTATCTTCTACTGAAGACAACTCTTTAAAAAAGAGTCTGAATCACTAAGGCCAAGCCCAGAAGCAACTGGAGGCAATTAGGAACACTTTCTTTAAAACTCGCACCCAACCTACACATGCTTAACTTGGGAGATCAGAGAGAAATATAGCTAGAGGACAGCAGTACTAATAGCTACCAGATCTAACAAACCATAAAGGTGTGCACTTGGAGAACTGTGGCAATATTGACTGTGTGTTCATTAAGGACACTAGTGCCAGATGATGAAAGCATTGCTCTGCTGGGAGACATTTTACTACTTAAAATGGCAGATGAAGTTACTCGCTGCTTTCTTCTGTTAGTTAAAAAAGTGCAGAACTTATTGGCCTAAAAGTATTCCTGGGATGAAGTTTTCAGCGTTCTTCCACCATCCTCTGTGAAGGAGCTTAATCACCTCTTCCAGAGCTCAAAACCTATCAAGAACATTAAGATTAATAAGTAGTAATGTCACTCCTTTCACTCTTGATGAGTAACACTAACAGCCTCATATGTTTAATGCATCTGAAACAGAATTTGGTATCATTACAGCAATGAGAAGTAAATCACCTCTCTGTGAGACTAATTTTCTGAATTTTGCTGTTTCTTTTTCACTCTTTCTGCTTCATTCCATTTCAGTGATACTCTCTCCACAAGAGAAAAATCATGTTTCTTTACCCTTTAATCTTTTAACACTGTATTCTGGGATTTTTTTTTTTTATTTAATTCTAGTAATTGTGCTTTAATGTCTGTGTTCTTCCATTCTGGCACACTTTACAACAAAGTGCATCAAATCAATCATTGACCAAATAATTTACCAACAAATCAGGTGGCTTTGAAGTTCAAGTTAATTGATTTTAATGTTTTCTGTACTCTTTGTCTTTGATCTAAGTTATTCTACAGAGCAGGGAAACAGAGCTTAGTCTTGAGATGTTAAAGGGCACTGTGAGTGACGGGATTCAGTAGCTGCACTTACACACTATGGTACCAGGCAAAGTGAATGGCATCGGTGCTATCTGGAGGTTTTCTCTCATTTATTTGAGACATTTTTATTACTGCCGGATCTGGAATATGACAACCCCCTGAGCAAAACACCTCTCCCTGTTATTTATACTCTTAGGCACCCCTTGTTATCTTTGCACTCTCATAAAAGCTGAGAGCACAGCTCTACAGTTATGTATGTTGTTTTGTACTTTGAGCCTTAAACGCTGCAAATTAATGCTCTGAGAATCAGCCTCGTCACTCTCATTCTTGTTTAGCAACAGTGGAAATGTCTCTACCCGCTAAGTGAATGTGTTAGTTCCTTGGCTAATTAGACACAAGCTTCAGCCAAACAGAAGTCTGCGTAAACGACTGTGGGCTCAGCAAGATCATCGTAGAATCACTGACTGGTTTGGATTGGAAGGGATGGGACCTCAAGGACCATCTAGTTCCAAACCCATGCCACAGGCACGGGGCTTCCACAATCTCTCTGGACAACCTGTGCCACTGCCTCACCACCCTCATAGTAAACATTTCTTCCAAATGTCTAAGAAATTATCAACCTTGCACTACTTAAATTATTTTTGTCCATGTTGCCAGGTCAAGCCTGATGGAAGCTCCAGAGGGAAAGTTAGAAACTGTGAGGGTCATCTACGTCTGTTTGAATCCATTGTAAATGGGTTTGTTAAAAGTCCTTACATCCACGTCTAGTCCTCAACACAACTCTCTCCTGGTGTAATGAAGCGATTTGAAATTTTTACTCAAAGGTGTAGGAATGCCAGCATTTCTCATTCACTCATGGCAACCATAACAAGACCAATAGTCACACTTATATGAAAACACTGAAGGCAATGTATATTAAAATACTGAGTGATATGTCCACTGTACATGATCATGCCGCTTAATACTGCATTCACAAGGTGCTCTGTAGTTTATTGTACTTTAATATAGCTGTAGGTGGGTTAAAATACAGCTTAAATGCAGAAAAATCATCCTTTCTATTACTGCTGATCAAGGATTTTATTATTTTCTAAAAGCAAGGTTTTTTAAAGAGTCACTGAAAATGAAGCTTCCTATGATACGTAGGTGTATTAAAGCACAGATTTTAAAAGAAAAACAGTGGTAATATAGTGTGTGGCACAAGGACAGAAGTTTTGTGCCATCTAAATACCACATTTGCAGTATGCTGCCAGGTGTTGTGCTGAAGGCCAGTTCACAGGAGTGAAGTTGTTCACTCCTTGCTTGACTGAGAGTTTGGAAATTCCATGTGTGTTGGGCAAGGTAGACACTCTAGTTTCTTGGGAATTTCTGGTTCTGAAGAAACCGAAAGATTTAGCTGAAGGTTTAGCTTGTCTGGGGGAGAGGGAGATAACCCAATAATCAAAGATATTCAATAATAAACAGGTTTTGCTTTTTCTCTAGAATTTCTTTTTTATTTGAGAAATAAATCTGTTTTGGATTTTTTTGTTTTTAAGGTTCCCCCTTGCCCAAAAAGAGGTGGAAAAAAAAAGGTAGTATTTTCTATTTGCCTAGCTAGCCAGCCTGTTAAGAAATATCAGAGTAGTGAAAAGGTGTGTGTTAAAGTGCTGTGGCTCTGGGCCAGGACCATACATGACAGCCTAGTTCAAGTCAAAAGTAACACAACTCTGTCTTCAGCAGCAGAGTGTGTGAAAAGCCTGGAATAGAAATAAAAGATTTAAGAGCATCATTCTAGTCATGTTTTGAACTAGTCATTCTCTTCCTTCAGGTCTCCCAATGCAGAAGACTTGAAGAATAAATAAATCAGTTCATACAGTCATGTCTTTTCACATCAGTAGTTGATTTTGCTTGTTCATGCTTACAATAGTGTTTGGATTTGTTGGTTTTTTTCCACCCTCTGTCCTCTTCTCCTGTATGTAAAACTACACTTTGTACAAATGCTCAAACCAACAGTGGTGTTTGTGGTTTTTTCTTAACAAAGAACACGAGAAGCAAAGGCATAGGAAAGCAGCAGTAAAGTGCAGCTGCAGCTGCACTAACCCACACGGTATGTGCTGTATGTTTGGGGGAGCATGGGAAACTGGTGAAAAGCAGAATAAAGATGAGGAAAAAAAAAAAACCAAGCCCAACTTTCTTGCCAATAGTGTAATTAAGTGCTATTTGTCCTTTTTACAATATTTACATTGGCAGTGTTTCTTTAGGGATTTATGACCATCTGTCTTACAGATTTATTGTATACGTAGTAGATTTTTGCAATTTAAAACTGCTTTGGAACTAGAACAAATCCTGCTGCCGTGTGTATCTCAACACCTGACTTTCCTGAGGATAAGGAAAGTTTCATGATTCTGCTTACAGCACCTCACAAAATACTGCCTGGGCTGATTACTGGACAGTAAACTGAGACAGCAACGTGGCAACACTCAAAATGACATTCTGGTGTGTCTATTTTAGCACTATGGACACAGCAGACAGTCTTCAACTGTTACAGAGTCTGACACTTTTAATGCATATTCTTCTCTTTTGTTTAGCTTTAAACCACTCTTTTTACCAGCCTTCTTTCAGCTTTGTTCTCATCTTTTTTTTTTTTTTTCTAGATATGTACCTTTCCCCAAATCATGTTAGATGTGCTTCAGCTTTTTGTAGTATCTTCCTTAACGTGCAAGAAAAAAAATACTTTGCTGCTGCCTTTCCTATTCCTGTTTTGTCTGTGGATGCCAAATGTTGCAAGAAGAGTGAAATTTTGCTCTGACCACAAGTAACTTTCCCCAAAGGGTAGAGGGGGCGGAAGAGGGGATGTCTTGCCTGATGAGGGTAAATCAACATTTTGTGGTAAAAGCAAGAGTTTGCTGGTTTGCTATTTGAGCTCCCATGATGGGAGCTGTGCTTACTCTAACCAGTTTTAATATCCCTAGAACCATAGGTTTGGTGTTTGGCTGGGGCTATACTCACCCCTCCAAATAAGGAAACAGCAGCAGCAATTAAAAGTTTCTCCTAAAATGAAGTCTGGCAACAAATTTTAATTCACTGAAGCATCTGAAATGAGGAGAAAAACCTTTTGTTGTAGAAATGCCAACAAAATTCAGAAGCATTCAGGACTCCAGGGCTTTGTGGGAGCTGGCTGCTCCCTCAGAGTTAGGCATAGGACTGTGTTTTGAAGGACGGCTTTCCCCCATCCCCAATCTTTTAAATGTTTGCCTGTTCCTTTGCAAGCAATTTCAGAATTTAGACGTTCTCTTTTTTGTTCCTCAGTGGATTTTCCCAATACTTAACAGGCAGTGAATTTTTTTTTTCCTTTTACTACCTGTAATAGCATCAGTTTTCCTGAGCTGATACTTGAAAAACAATACAGATCAACAGTGTGGATTAACAGAAACTAATCAGGATAGGACTACTTTTGCATTAAAGATCTGTATTGCTAGACCAAAAAACTATGCAAATTAAGAAAAGCAGCAAATTGGACCCATCTGTGTTGTGAAGTCCTGATTCATGCTATCTTTGATGTACTGAAGTGATCCCATTGTGGGAATGTTGTGTCTCTAAAACTTAATTACAGTGTTAACTTGCCATCACATAAATGAATTTTTAATTCTTTTTCTCAGTTCTACTTTGACGACTGTTTATTCAAAAGCATGCGAGAGTTGAGTTTTATCCCCTATCACCAAAATTCAAAGTGCTAGCATTGTTTCAGCTGAGCTCTTAATTATTCCATGAAATGACCAGTATCAACACCACCAATCTTTATTTTTTTAATTTTTTTTTATTCTTGGAAAAGATATTCTGTGAATATCTTCTTGTACTTAAAACTTTGCAGGCTTCCTGAGAGATCAAAGGCTTGGAGGCCTGCTGAGCTTCCGTGCCTCTTCTGCAGTGTTTTTCAGGCTGGGTTAGGCAGGAGTGGGCTGGTTTACCCAGGGAGGGGACAAAGGCAGTGCTTCCTTCTCATGCCACCATCTTGGCTCACTCTGTACTCCAGCCTTGGAGCTCATGGTGACAAGGCTAAGACAACAGTGAATCAAAGCAGAACTTGCTGCTTTGGAAAAATGCCTCCAGTCCAGAAAATTAGGCCTGCTAGTTAAAAAAGTCACTGAACTTTTTGAAAAACCAACAACTGAGAACACATGTTAGAGCATTCAATAGGTATTACCCTGGATATAGTCTTCTACTGTGTGCTCTGTCCCTGCCTTGTGTCAAGACTCCCATCACTGTTTCTCTGCTTCTGGGCATCTGTCAGCCTAATAATGTTTGCATTGCTTTTACCTGACATACTAACCCAGACCCTGTCCGAGGGATGGCTGCGTTGGTGAGGTCTGCATGGGCCACCCTTTCACATACCACTGTGTTGTGTAGCACTTGGCAATGCTGATTCCTCAGGCTTTGTATTTTCCTTTCAGCCTATATCAAGCATATGTTGCTTCTCTGTACACAGGCATCTCAAAGAATTTCTCAGCTGCCTTTCTATCATCCCCTAGTCCAAATTACAACTGTCAATTATACATGAAAGGTAGGCAAGATCAAAGTCGTCCTGTAGTCCTGCTACTTGTGCATCTGCGTTACCCATAGAACTGCAAAACCAAACTTCCCTTTCGAAATGCTTGTCTTCAGTTTAACTGGGTACTTTTTATCAAAATTATCATCTCAGAGTCTTCCTACTATTGTATGGTGGATAATGAAGAACACTTATATGCTTGTAAATGCCAAAAGAATTTAAAAGCATGTGAAAAGGACATTTTACACAGAGTAATTTCACGATTGCCTTCAGTGTTTGACAAGGTTTTTACTTAGAGTTGGAAATATTAATCAATGGGATCATTTCAGAGTAAGATAGTGGAAGAAGGGAGAAAAAGATGTCTTGTTTCATTGTGATTTTTTTTTTTTTAAGGGCTGTAATTGAAAAAAATGTGTAATGATTAAAGGTGAAATTCTGATCCCATTTAGGGGAATGTTACTGCATCCTCCCTCATACTACTGATATACAACCTATTGTTGAATGCATTGTATGCATGTACTCCTGAGAAAAACAAAGCAGAAACTGAAATGGAACAGCTCTAAGCACTTGTTTTTCTTAAACTAATGGTCCCCATACCCAACAGTATTAAGTATTTTGAAATATTCTTATTAAAATATGGTGACCTAAAGGTCACCTAAAGGAAATGGGGTCATTATGTGAATTTAAGCTCCATCATAAATCTCATGAAACATAAACATCTACATAAAATTAAAGACTCTGGATGTTGAAATGCTCCATTTTCTCAATGTATACTTCCTTTAAAAACACAATGAACAGTACCAAAGTATTGTTCCAGTGTTGGAGAAACTCAGCTTGATGAAGTTCTTGCAAGGAAATATGCACAATGTGCCATTGTACTGACACATTTTAAGGATTTTAACAGTAGTGGTTTAATAAGTAACATGAGTTGCTCTGGTCTTCATGTAAAGCTTCATTGGACGGGGATTTCTCCCATGCAATGATTTTGTTTCCCTATGGATTTCTGTCCTTAAGCATGATAACTTCATGTCAGTGAGCACTCTGATAAAGGGAACTTGTGGGGCTTTAGAATTTTGGTTGGTTGAGGTTTTGGGGTAGAGTCAAAAGAAGAAGGAAAAAAGAGGGTTTTTTGAAACCTTTATTTGTCAAGTTAACAATTTCACAGCTGGATATTGGTTCTGAGGGTTTTGGAAAGTAAATCTTGTTGTAGTTTAAAACAAGGTCCGCTCTGGTGTTAGTGCTGTTGGCTTCAGGCATATTGTGTATATCTGTCACTAAATTGCAGTTAATTCTACACTGTCATCATCATTGTCATCATCATCATCAGTCTGTCTTTTCGAAGATGTTGAAATCCCCTAACAATTTCAAGCTATTTGAGGCCTAGCTCTTTTTTGTTCAGTGTGAATCGAAGGGGCTATTCTAATATCATTGATATCTTCTGTGCTCTTTCAAATAGGCTGATCCACATTCAAGTGCTAACACTATACGTACTCACACAAAACCCCGGTTAATCATTTCACTGGACGAGGTTTAGTGTGATACTGACTATTGGAATGACAGCTTTGTACTCATCCCAGTTCATATCAGAAACCCTTTTAATCTTGTTGTTTGTGCGAATCTAGAGAAGAAAGAAGCTTTACATAACACCATTCCAAAGCCGAGGCATATCTGTCCTTGTTTCACAGATCCGTAAAGTGTAATTGTGCTTCTGAAGGGGCTTCAAGAGCAATGTAACGTACCTCAGCATATGTTTATTAAAAATGCACTTTCCCAATTGAATTCTGTACTCTAATTGGACTAGTTAGGGAAATATGACAATAGTCTAACTTCATCCGCGTGTTTAAATTCAAAGCATCTCCACTTGTAACAATGTGGAGGTGCCATGGCTTGGCTTTCAGCAGTTTGGACCAGTACATGTGGGAAAAATGAACGCTAGGCTGTAGTGTTTTAAAGCATCTCTGTGTGTTGCTCTTCTGCACTTAGCAAAAGAAAAGCAAACAAGCATCTGGGAATAGTGAAATAGGTTTAGTTCTGTGATTCACTTATTTATTTTCCCTGGACCTTGGATTCTGCAAGAGAAGCAGGTTGGGGGTGAGCGCAGTGCTCTGCGCAGCAGATACTTACCCTGGCACCTTAATCCCTTCCTTCCCATCCTCTTATACAGAGGAATGACAGCAACAGTAGTTTTGCCTTGCACAAAATCTTGTAGCCAAATTGCCCCTCCAGGACGGATTGTAAGTATGTTTTGTAGGACTTGTGCCAGCTCTAACGTGACTGGCTTCACAGTGGGTATTTGTATCAGTGATTGTGGAAATGTGGGTCTTTAGGTGCTCCTGTCTGCTGACACTTTTCAAAACGTTGCTGCTGTTACACAATCTCAAACTGTTTTGTGAGAGGCAAGAGATGAGTTCTTTTTATCAGGATAGTCATTACGTGAGCTAGCAGAGCACATGCTTGAACTTCAAAGGCTTGACTCTAGCTTGATTAGGTGGAGTGTAGACTTCATTTTTCATATCTAAGGGGAGCCCGACAACCATGAGGCAGTTGGCTTTCTTAGATGACTCTTACTCTTGTCTTTTTGCGGGGACAAATGGAATTAAAACAAAGATGAAGCTTACTTTCTACCTTGATGCCTAGGACAGATTTCTGGGATAAGGCTGGGTGAGATGTTTTGTGTTCCAGTTACGTGGTCTAATTTTTACAGATTTTACTTATTAGGAAGTAAGAGAAAATGAGCTTTTTCTCCTGCTTTTCCCTCTTTGAGCCAGAAATGGTCGCCTTATTTAAACTGGTTCATGCATTCCTCCAGGCAATCCAATTTTTATGGGGAAAAAAAACTTTCATCAGAAAATCCCTGACTTGTTGTGCTCCCTGGAGACCCGTATCTACTGGATTTTAGTTTCTTTGCCTTTGACACATGGGCACAAAAGAGACTAACAAAAAGCAGAAGCAAACCCACCATTCATCTTTCTCTGCTGCTCTCTGACTTGTAAATGAGCAAAGTTTGGTTAGATACTTCCACATGGTAATTATTCTGCAATGATTTAAATATTCTAGGGGTTTTTTTGTGGTTTCAGATCCCTTCCTGGTGATCATTAGAGGACTGTAAATGCTACTGATAACTGTTAGTCTGGTTTGGAATTCTAAATAATTTTCTTCCAAATAAAATTTTTTAATTTTTTTTTTTTTTCAGGACGTCTTTCTGTTTTGAGGCTTAGCAGGGAAACTTAATGGTCATTCAGTATTTTTATATTCCTATATTTTTGTGATCCAATAGAGCTAGAAGAAGCATAAATATATGTAGCAAGTTCTGGGGAACATAACTGTAGAATCTTCCATAGTTTACTGACAGGGTGTGAATGATGTCTTAGACTTCACTCCTTTTGACAAAAAATTCTAGTACCATCTCATGAATTAAATTATACTGTTGCTACCATGGTTTGCTTGATTTATTTTTTTTAAAGAATGGGGGACTCTTAAAAGGAAATCCCCCTGGAAGTGAGGAAGAAGGTGGTTTGTGGAGCTCTAATAATCCTTTGTTGACCAATTAGGGCATGGTGGTATAACAACTGCTAGGAAAAACTTCAAGCTGTTTGAGGTGGTTTCCAGTTATCCTAGTTCCCTGGGAAGTCTGTGTGTTTTGGAGGGGCATGTTTGTTTATGTTTCACTATTTATATTTCCTGTAGCATATAAATCTGAGCTTCAACTCACCTATTTTCAGAAAGGCTTCCATAGTGTAACACAGGTTTTGGACTAGACCCTGTGTCAGTGCTTGATCGATAACCACTGTAATACTAGTCCAGTGATGAAACTCTGCAGTTCATCTTTGACTAAGTGGGAAAAAACGATGAGTTGCAAACTCTAAAGCAAAAGCTAATTTTTAATAGCTGTATTCAGCATGACTCATCTGGTTATACTTCCCTGCACAAGATGGTAAGCTAATCTTAAATTTAACTTCGTACTGGTCCTCCTTGGTTTTCAGGTCTAATGCAGTAACAAGCTAACTGGGGAACTTTGGATTTCCTTGCTTTTTGTAAAGAAGCAACATTTTCGAGTAATGAAAATTGTGAATCTCCCAGATAAACTGTAAAGGACTTGAAGAAGAGCGTGTCAAGGGTGGGAATTCTTTCAGGGTGACATTAACAGCCCCGGCACAAACTGCAGCACATTTTAAATTAACTTATTTTTCTCTTTCCTGCATTTACAATGCATGCAAAATGCTGATATGGTTCAGAGACCTGCTTGTACAGTGCAGTTAGAAGCAAGGTTTAGCACTGAGATCATCACGGTGTGTGAGATGGCGGGGGAGGGGGAAGCTTTACCCTCTGCTTCCACAGCTTGGTTTGAAGATAAAGGCATGGTTTAAATTAGAATTACAGAGCAAGAGCAACCCCCTCTCAGTGCGTGGAGAGCATGGTCTGACTCGTACCCACTTCTGCACCTTTCAGACTTGTGTGTCCGTCCTATTGTGCTGCCTTATTATCATATTGTTCGTTTGGAATGAGAGGAGATGGGGGTGACAGTGCCCTGGCTCATCCTGTTGCTGCTCTGGAGCAGGTGGTTAATGTTCCTGCTGTAATGCCACTGCCTGCCCCAGCGCTGGGACAACTGAGAGCTTGTGTAACTAAGCAAACTGTATTGATTAATGCCCACTGTTCTGCACATACAAGGCAATAAGATCTTGAGAACATGAACACAGAACAGCCTCCATCAACCCAGGCTTATAAATTTAGAAACAAAGCAAGTCATTAAAGCACGAATTTTACTAATAAATCATGTTTGAATCAGTTTGCTGTGCAAATGAGCAACTTAACCAGGAC
Source organism: Zapornia atra (assembly GCA_013400835.1). NCBI lineage: Eukaryota > Metazoa > Chordata > Aves > Gruiformes > Rallidae > Zapornia > Zapornia atra. The sequence continues at coordinate 46,584 of VZTU01020217.1, read as the reverse complement.
ATGAGCAAGACTGATTTTGTTTTTGTAAAAAGACCTGCACACTTTAAATGACAACTTGGAAATTGATTGAGGGGGGAAAAGAACAAACAACACTTAAACCCCCTGGTATAATGGTGGTATTAAATAACACAGCAACGTGGGGGTAGGGTTTATCTACTCTTAAACAACATCACAGAACCTTAGGAATTGGAAGTGACCTCAAAAGATCATTTAATCTACCCCCACGCCAGAGCAGGATCACCCAGACTAAATCACACAGGAACATGTTCAGGTGGGGTTTGGATGTCTCCAGAAAACATGAATCCACAGCCTCTCTGGGCAGTCTGTCCCAGTGCTCAGTCACCCTCACAGTGAAAAAGTTTCTCCTTACATTCCCATGGAACTTCCTTTTCACCAGTTGACCCTTGTCCTATCACTGGCCATTAGTGAGAAGAGCCTGGCTCTGTCCTCCTGACTCTCGCCCTTTATGTATTTATAAACATTAATAAGGTCACACCTCAGTCTCTTCTTCTCCAAGCTAAAGAGGCCCAGCTCCCTCAGCCATTCCTCATAAGGAAGCTGTTCCATTCCCTTAATCACTGGATATTCTTTCTTTCTTTCTTTTCACTTGTGGTGTCTTACGTGTGATAATTGTTTTAGTGATAGAGTAAGAAATTTAACAATAGTGTATAAAAACTGAGCCTCTGACTGGTCTCATATTTCTTTACTTTCCCAATAAGCTCTATTGAACTCCTGTACAGATTTCTAGTGTTTCATCCCACATTCCTGCTCTGAGTCTCCTAGCACCTGACTGGATATGAATGTGAACAAAACTTTGCCATTCTCCTCTCTCTCCTGCCATTTCTGTATATGGGCCCAGTGCTCTTTCTTGCTTTCTCCACCAACATTGGCATTGCCGTATGGCACAGTCCTGCAACCAGACCAGTGGTTTGTTTGGTTTTTTCCCCATCCTTTGGTTTGCTAATCGAGTAGTCCAGAAAAAGGGCACTTCACAGAAAATCAGGCTAAATGATCAATCAATTACATTTGTAGTATTGGTACATGGATTTGCACTATCTGCAAACCACAGCTCCTATTCCTCTTTGAAGGAAAGGAGGTTGAAGGATGTGTGGGGCAGCCTAACACATAGCAGTGTGACATCTCACTTGATCACACCTTGTTCAGGGGGTGGCTGCTGTCACCTGGGACCTTTGTTCCCTAGACTAGCTTGATGATGATGCCAAATCAGTGTACTTAACAAGAAGAAATCCTACCAAAACGCTTGAACTTTAAGCATTTCCTGCAAGTATTTCAAATAGGATCTTCACTGCAATTAAACAGATGACTTCCATTAATTACGCAGTAAGTTGTTTGCTGCTTGGGTTAGTGACAGTTGACAGCTGGCACTGAGTAATGGGGAATAGGCTTGGTTGAATATCAGAAGTGAGAGAGACTGAGACAACCTGCTCTCCAGAATGTGTCTGTCACTTGGCACACCTATTTCTTCTTATTGTATCCAGTCCCAGTTCCCCTTTGCGTTTTGGTTTTTCGTCAGCAGCGTATTTCCTGGATACTCACTAAAATGATTTGTGAAGACCTGATTTGCTAGAGGCACAGTTCATGCAGTTACAAGAAAAAAATATTCTAAAATATCAACTGCAGTCAAAAACTAAACCAGCAGATATTAAACTTAAAACAACATATAGTTAAATATGTAGGGGGGACACACAATCCTGCATGTATGTATAAGCAGAAGTCCAGAATTGTTTATGAAGAATTACAATTGGCTAAAATATTCTGTTGTCAGGCTAAAAAATACCAACATGGCAAATCCGCTGTTAGTGATGCAAAATCTTTCTTCTCCCCTCTATTTCTACAAGTATTTCTTCTTATGAACTAGAAGCTGCCTCTTTGCCATTTGTATAACGTTCAGCTGGCTTTTATTAACTTCATTTATATTTGTATTGGTGTATAAAGGAGTTAAAAGAGACTAATAATTCCATTATTCATACCTCCTCACAATTAAAGCTAAGGAACATGCACGATGTATTTCTGACAGTTGCTTAGTCTCTGTTTTTTCAGTGATGTATAAGTGAACTGGCCGAACTCAAACCTTGTCTTGATTTAGGCCAGTGAGTTTAATGTATGTTTTATAAGGTTCCTCCTGTGTCTTTAGCACTTTGTTTTTTCTATGCTTAGTCCTAAACCATCTCCTCCCATGAGGCAAAACTGATGCTATTTCCTTAAGCAATTCCAGATTTCCCAAAACTGTGTCTTGATACTGTCAGTTGAACTGCATAAACTATACTTACCTTTCAAAGAGTTCTGTAACTTGAGCCCTTTGATGAAGCTGTGGGATGCTTGGGCTGGGAGGGAAATTTATGGGGTACCAGGCATTGCACAGTATTTAAATTTCCTTAGTTGTACATTCAGTGATTGCAAGCATATGGCATATCCTGCAATATTAACTCTCCAGAAAGAAAAGAATGTCTTTTTAAAAAAGAAAAAAAAAAAAAAGGCATTATAGTAGAAAAGACTATAATAAGACCCATGTACCAGGAAGCAAAATCACTGAAGTACTTTCAGAAATGAACGCTTACCCAAAGAAATTTGTAACTACAGAGGCATCCTACTCACTTGTACAACATATACTGTGCAATTTGGTCCTTACCTTTTTGTAAGTACAAAAGCGGTACCAGTTTGCTGCCATTCCTGACATAATGGAAAACATGAATGTGATCCTTAGTGCTAGGGAAAAAATAAATAAAGGTCACTTTAGCAAGGTAATTTTTACCAGTTGCTTCTAAAATATCATGCTAGTAAATTGGGTAATGGAGGCTTTAATTCATCACGGAAAATATTTGGGAACTAGGTACAAATACTTGTGAGGAGGCATTACACACACACAGGTGCTTCTGACAACAGCAATGCATTTGCTCTACTTTTTCCTTTTCATTTTAAGATGTTACTTATCTCAATGAACTTTCCCATAAGCAGTAGAGCAGCTTGTACAGTCCACCAAGTTCTTTGAAGATGCCCAAAATGTCCCTTGTTTCAGGTGTGGAAGAAGTCTGTAATGGTGACTTTTAGATCTGTCTTTGTCTTACTTGGAAAAAAAAAAATTTAATAATGGGAAGCTGAAAGGAAATGTGGGCTGAAGAAAAGTTTAAGCATTTGTAAACTTTTTGAAAATGGAGGACTGAAAGCGGTAGAGAATTAGAGGAAAATACAAATCTGAGTCATCCAACAAAAACCCTACCAACCAAAATCAACATTTCTCAAGGACTTGTACAGGTACAGATTTTTAAGAGGATATTACAAGGGGAATGTTATGTAATGAACAAAACTGATGTAAGACTGCAGGGAGAAACTATCTTGGGCAGTAAAAAAGACTGATAACTTGGTAAGAGACAAATATGGGAGTGCCATTAAGTTTTTGAGTAGGAACAATCTCATCTGGAAGCTCATGGAGCCCCTTAACTAGAGACCTGCAACATCTTTTGGATAAAGACTCATTTGTTATCATCTATAAGTGTAAATCTACACTGCATCTGTTTTTCACACCTCCTTATCAATAAAGTTATGAAAACTTACTAAAAACATGTCTCTGCATCATTGTAGGACAAGCAGAAAAGTCACAATCTTAATTAACAGTTCAGTAAAAGGCCCTAATTTTTCATTAATTCATTTGGAAAATGAAGATTTCTTTACAAAACTCATGCCTGTCTCTTTCAAAGATACTTTTTGCCTAAGCTGACTACTCTGACCAACTTTTTTTGGGGCAACAACACAAGTCTGGTGTCCCCTGAGAAGTGATCCTCTGGGCAGCCCCACTACCTGACTTTTAAGCTGGCATTTTTAGCAAAGCAAAAAAGAACAAATAGCCTCCAAACAAAACCAGTCTTCTAAGTTGTAAGAAATTTTGCCTGTATAATCTGAATACAAGTGCGGGGTGGGGGGAAAAAAAAGCCTCAGGTACTTGACTGTAGAATGCTTGCTCCCCAGGAAGATGATATTCTCCTGATCCCTATGTATATATAAATGGCTAGAACTTAATAAAGCTGTCAACATCTGAGAATAGACAGTGGAATGGTTACACAGCTGAAACATGCTCTATATACCAGTCTGCATGTTCATTTTGCAGAGACATGGATGCTACTGTACTTTCTAGTCTCCTATTGATGGTGTAAATATAGGGAGAGGCAGGAGAAGATGGGTGATCCAGTTATTTTCCATAGATGGCAAAATAGCAAGCAGGCCAAAATAAAAAGCATGGAAAGATATATGTTGCTTGTTCAAGGGAAGTAAAATCTGTGAACTTCTGTGATAAGGGTGCATTAGAAGATGGAGGAAACAAAGCATTTCCCAACATGATGTTGGTGTTGCATGTAGACATAACATAGTCGAACACATGTAGATATACAGACGTCCTGAATTCTGCCTCTGAGTGCTTGGGAAGGACTGAATAGCTGCTAAGACTGTGACTTCAGGTGATTTTGATGAGCACAGCGCAATTAGGGCAATGTTAAGGGACAGCATAAACCATTTTAAACACTATAAACTGGCTGCTTAGGAGTACATCAGTCCTGTGACACGTTTTCTTAGGCAGCAGTGAAATTGAGATGTCAACAAGATTATGGTAGGGCATAAAAATATTTTTTGAAGGTTTATGGTTTTACAGTGGTAATACAGAAGCAAAAAATAACAATCAGACAGCTACTTATATAGAAACTTAACTGAGTCAAACTGCATCTTCTCTTTGTCGTGATTTGCTAGATCAGTTCTATGCTCAGTACAGCACTTACACGGTATGATTAATATTGTCTTGGAGAGTCCAAGGCACTAGGACTTCAGCGTAGGTGCGTGCCACAGAGCAGACTGTGTCATCGTACCTTGATCCTTTTGAGAAAGGACCTTACTTATGAATTTTGCGATTCCTTTCCATTGTTCATGTGTGCCCTTCCAGAAAAGGAGGTCTGGTACCTCTCCAGGGTGCGTTCTGCCGAGGAGCTGAGAAATGGCCAGCACACATGCTGGGCCTTGGGAGCACTCTGCAGTGTACATATCCATCCTTATTGGCTGTATGATGTGCTGCCGAGTCAGCATGATAACGTCTTTTGATTATATTTTTTTATGAAATTGGATTGCTCTTTCACCTATTGAAGCTCACGTCTGGAAGGAAACAAAAGCTTATCAGTATCTATTCTAAACATAAAGCTGGATCAGAAGACTTAGCATTAAACTAAAGACACTGCCAGGCCTGTGTATATGTAAAAGTATGTGGGGGAAAAAGCAGCAGTAGTTGCTGTACACACAGAAACTGTGTACACAAACAAAAGGACTAATGGGGGGATTTGTGTGCTTCCAGAAGGAAAAGAAGACCTGGAGTGGGATATTTAAATACACTTTTTGAAGTGCACATTTGAGCTTGCAAGTAAAATGGGAACAGATGTACCAATTAGATTGAGGCTCTTTATCTATAAGCATAGCTGTTTCCAGATGATAGCACGGATGGGAAAAATGGGTGTCAATGCCTACCCTTCAGTTTACGTTATTTCAAGAGTCTCTCTTGCAGAGAGCATTAACCAGGGGCGATGGGTCTGGTGTGTGTGGAAGACACAGGAGGAGCAGAAAAGGGTTGTCAAGAGTGGCAGGAGCTATCAGTGCCTGCATCAGCCAGTCCAGAAGTCTGGCACTGCACATGCCTTATGTACTGCTTTTCTACATACTTGGGAGGGAGGCAGCAAGGAGGTCCTGGCAGCTTTCAGGGAGGACAGTCAACTCAGTGGGCTCCAAAAGGGGACAGAGAAGGTCCCTGGACCTGCAGGTGTTGGCAGAAAGCAGGGCTTGGTGCCAGCACCCTCATGCTCCTTGGCCTCGAAGGGACAGACCTGAATTGGGCTGTTTGGGTATGAGCATCTGGGCACCTGGCTTCAAGCCAGGGCAGGTGGGACTTGTGTCCTAATGCTTGGGAATATGTGGGGGTCAATGTTTGATTGAGATTGGTTTTGATTTAGAACAAGAAATCCCCTTCCCCTCCTATAAAGTCTTTTACTGGAATTTGAAGCTTTATTACATCTGTTGCACCATTGTCCTGCGCTCTCACGCTTAGGGAAATGAAACACATTGAGAGAAGTTCCACCCTCTTTTTTTTTTCTTTTTTCTTTTTTTTAAACTGCATGATATTTCAAACCACATTCAGTGAAGAACCCCAAAATATTTAGCAGTTAAAGTATTTACTTTCCTAAATGAGCTACCAAAATGAGGTATTGAAAGCTAACTCTCTGATTTTACATTTGGAATAGCTACACAATTTTGCAAATATTGCTGTCTTTCATAGTCTGCAGCTTGGGGAAAAGAAAATAATTAATATTCAGTTTTTGTTTTATTCTGAGAAGGTAAGCACCCCTCTGTGCTTCACTCCCTTTTTGGATGCACTGTTTGAAATTCTGACAAATTCTGGCACCAACAGAGTAAATTAAAAATTACCGCTACCTTCAAGAATTTGCCTGAGATGGGGGAGTGTTTTTTGTCTGTTCGTTGGCCAGTCAGAGAGATGTTCATAATTATCCAAGTAGGTGTAAGAAAAATCTCAGAACTGAACTTAATGATGGATCTTTGTCATTCCTCCCTTCGCTCCTCTTCCTCTAAACTTTATTTTGACATATGGTATTAGTTTTTATACTGGCACTTGGGCTTCTTTGTAAAATGGAAATGAAGACCTAAGCAGTGACCAGTGTTTTTAGAAAGATAAGTGAAAAAGCATTTTGATTTTCAGCTCTTTAGGTAGCTAACATATGTTATAGCTTTCTTATAAGAAATATTTGGGGAAAAAAAGCAACACTTAGATTGAATTTTTTTTACTTTTTATTTTTTTTCCCCCTCACTCCTATCCTAGTGAAACTTTTCAGTAAGTTAAAAAAAAAAATCTTAAGCAACTTTTGGTCCTATTTCTTCTGGACTTCATCACTTAGGTATTAAAAAAAGAAAAATACCTCAAAAGTTGAGAAATCTGTCTTTCACATACAAGCATGTTTACAAATGATGCTTTTTTTCTTGTGGACTCTTGCAGACAGGTAACTGAAAGAGTTCAGGCGTGGGTTACTTAACCACTTGTAGTTTGTGTTATATGGGGTGTTTAATGCATGATCAAGTGTTTGAGCATGTTAAAAGCTTAAAAAGCATTGAAATATGGTACTTAATGCTGGATGTGATCCTTGGTTTGTAATACTAAGCATTCCTAGAAACAATTTCTGTATTTATTAAACCTAATGTTACGTGCTTATTTACCTATATGGGGCTTTGTGATGCATTTGCAAAGTACTAGTATTTTTACTTGAGCCATGAAATCTTTCAAAGTTGTTCAATTGCTGGTTTGAAGAGGTTGAGGACATGTTTTAGCATCACCTCCCAATTGGCAATCCACCTAACCCAACAGAAAGCTCATCTCCAAAGCCTCTGCTGCAAGGATCTGCCTCAAGACTTCTTAGTGTTGTAATGTGATTAAAAGATGACTTCCTCCCATTTACTTCTTAATCTATAACCTAAATAAGCATCATAAAGTGTCACAGATGAGTTCTAGGCACAGATTTAAACCTCAGGTATAGATTTCGTTAAGACTTCAATCTCTGGTAAGGAAAAGGATGTCTTATAGATGAAATAGAAACAGTCTTTCTTCTTTGGCCTCTTTTGATTCAAAGTTATTGTTTATCTCTCAGGTTAAGAGATTGTGTATTAAACTTGCTGATAACTGATTATTAACCTTGTAAACATGAAGAACTTGTAGAATTTGTTATTCATTAAGTGGAATCCAATGACACTTTTGCAAGTTGACAGCTGGAAGAAAAAACAAGCTCTATGCTAGTGTATAAAAAGATAATCCAACACTTCAGAACAATTCTCAGTCCCTTCAGGTTTTCACTTCTATTAATTTCCTACCTTCACTCTGAGTATTTTCAAACATGTTTGAAGGATTTTGCCATTGGGCATTGGTGCTGTTGCCTCTTTGCTTTTACATGATATATTAAGCATAGTATCTGTCAGAAAAAAATTGGCTATGATCAGCCTGAGTTTAATTTGTTTCTTTTGGGTTGTTAAAAATGTATCAAATTTAATACTGTAGTAAGCAACTGTTGTTATCAAGTTCTGTGGTCTTGCTGAAATGGCATTTAGGTCCAGATCTTTCTTATACTGTAGGAAAGGTCATCTGCTTAACAGTGATGTTATTCGGTGAGAAGAAAAGTTGACAGCAAAGTTTATATCTAAAAGGTTTTGCAAAGAAACACTAAACTTCAGTTCCTTCTGGTAATTACCCTGCTAAGGAAACAACTGCATGCTTTCTGGTATGTTGGTCTTGGCTTTATTATGAGAGGGCTTTAAGTCCTCTTGACTTAAGCATGAGTTGAAAGCGCTAGGCATCAGAGCTGTTTTGGAAGTCTTCCACCAAGCTGTCAGCAAACCTTCATTAAATGTTTGTGAAGCTGGGTCCTCTTCTTTTTTTTTTTTTTTTAAATATGCTGTGCTGAATGTAGGTGTGACATTCACAGAGTTTTCTGATGTGCTGGGAATACCATCAGTAGGTGCTTTCTGCCATGTGCAGTTTTGTAGTATACAAAAGTTATGTAAATTTAAGGGAGACCAGTACAGACGCGATGGGATTATGGAAAGTGAGTCTCCCTCTCCCACCTATCATGGGCATGCCTGGAAAAAGTAAGGATGGGGAGGAGTGGTACTACTTGTCCTCTGTTACCAAAACGTGGATCTGGGAAATGGATTAAAACTCTGAGCTTTTGAGTGCCATGTTTCAGGCTTTAACTTCAGACTGTTGTGTGTGTTTCAGCTATTGGGAAAGGAACTGCAGAGGGGGTGTCTGGCCTGCCCCCTGTGTTGTGGTAGTTGCGTACTCAGTGCTTGGAAGTAAGGGCCAGAGATTGCATGATAGGTCACTTTTCATCAATTATTCTTTGTTGTTTTCTAAACCTTTCAGTAAAATTACCAACTCAACTATTTTGATATTATTATTTATTTTAGAGGAATTGGTAAATATCTTGGGTTGCCTAAATGCAATATCTCTATGAAACTACCTATCTCTGTATTTATCTGGTGATCTGCCTACTGTTAGCAATCCTATTTAGAGAATCAAGTGTGGATTTGCCTTGTGTAATGGTTTTCTTAAAAATCATTGAAGCCCCTGAACTCACAGTCTTACGGGTTATACACATGCTTGTGTTAAGTTTGCTGCCTGCCTTCACTGTGGGAGGCACATGGGTAATGCAAATAGACAGCCTGGTGTAGGTTGTGTTTACCATTGGGTCCATGCTGTTGGGGAGTCCTGTAGTGTACCAAAATGAATGACATCCCAAAAGAGGAATTGAGACTTGAGCTCATTTAAGGGCACTGTTTGAAGCTGGAATACACTGAGAAGCAACACAAACAGAAGTAAATTTCCAGATAAGAAAAGAATAAGGATGATGATGATACACCAAAAAGTCAACCCCCCCCAAAAATGTGCTCGCATTTGGTTGATCTCCAGAGGAAGATTTTTTGAAACTATATATTGGTTGATTCTGGTGAGATGTCTGTCGTGTTTTTACTGTTGCATACAGGAGAATTGGTTTTACGTGTGACTTACGTGTTCTCAGAGAGAACAATTCTTTGGTTTTCTTCCAAGTGTTTTCAAATAGAATAGATGTGGTATTCTACCAGAGAGAATAGATGTGGTATTTACCATGAAATCAAGAAATGTGGTTGGTGTTTTTCTCTCCCCTCTGGAAAGCTGTGTGCGTTGGCCCTGAGATTGCTTTTATCCTCTGTGTTAATTTTTTTTTTAACTTTTTTTAAAACCAACTATTAGGTTACAAAGTAATTCTTTTTCTAGTGATAAATGTTTAACAGATGCTAAATACAGAGGAAGAGGCAACCCCCTCAACACCCCACCCTCCCACCTGATAATGGGAAAGAGTAGATTTATTTTTATCTAAGCTTTTGGAACCTCAATTTTTTAAATAATAGCATAACTTTTAATTTATTTTTTCCCAAGGGTCATATGGCTTTTCTCAATGGCAAGGAGCATCCCTTTCAAAGCCTATGATCTATTTTTACAACCTGTTGTAGGTCCTGCTTTTTAACTTCTGAAATGTGATGGACTTAGACATTTTCAATAGCCAAATTAGTAAGTTGGAAATATCAATTTAGGGCAAATTGATTGGAAGTATAGCCTTAATCAATATGACTTCTCTGGTTGATGCAAGATTATATATCACAGAACTTGCTGGCAAAAAGAGGAAATGAAGAGAAACTGTCAATACAAATTAGATGGACCTCCCCCTCCCACCCCCACTTGTCAGACTTTATTTATGGAGTCCTCTCACACTCATAACTTAATACCAGACAGAGTTAGCGTAGTATGCAGAGTGACAGATGACTCTGTGATGGAGGTGCTGCCTTGTTGTTGCTCTTCCATTTGTAAGCCAAAAGCAGCAAAATCGTGCAATTTAGCTCCCGAGAGTGTGCAAACAGCTAGAAACTCGAGCCAAAAGCATGGTTTTCCTTCACTGTGAAAGAAAAGGATTCGATGGGAATCATGTTAAGTCAACTTTCAGAGGTGTTGCGTTCAGTATGATTCGGCCCTGAATGGAGCTTGCCCTTTACTAAGAAGGTACTGAAAAATGGTAAGCAACTGTTTCCTCAGGAGAGGAAGGAGAAAAAAAGACATCATTTAGAAAAATGAAGTTCTAAAGAATAGAAGTTTTAATTGGTTAAAATAAAAAAGAATACAAATATTACTTTTCTCGGCACTTCTGGGGTGCAGCAGTGTGATCTGCACCTGACACAGACCTTTCCTATTACTGTTCCTGGTGTTTGTCCGTGTTCCTTTCCGGCAACGTCGGAGTACTGTGCTACAGGAGGGCACTTGCAAAGGTATTGCACTGCAGTGGATGGGGCAGACTGGGGAAAGAATCTATGGTGTTACTTGTTTTCTTTCAGATTTTCATGTCACTGAGGGGAGACTCGTTTACATCAACTTTTCGCACTTCAAAACCACTTCAAACCAGTCTGAGTTTAAAGCCAAAAAAGGGTTACTTAGGAAAACTATTATGGAATCGTTATAATATGCTCTAATGAGGGGAGGGCTGATCTGAATCCAAGATTGAATTTGAATTTTCTTCCCTGCCCTGGTATTTGGATGACTTGCTGTGTCATTTTTCATCTTCACCTTTTAGGAGTCGCAGTTCATAGCTTTTCTGCAGAGAAAGACTTTTTCTTAGTGAAGTATGGAAGATTTTTCCAACAAATTTTGTTCTTTAAAGCAGAAAGCTTTAAATGACCCAAAGCATTTATCCCATCTTATTTTTTGTTTTCCCCTAATCCTGATTTAAGTGAATAAACCTCAGGAACTACTTCTGCTTAAACACCCGAGGATGCTCAGTTTGTCAGTTACAGAGCTGCAGTTCTCAGAATGGCAGTGTCTAGAGGAGCTCTGTGCTGCTGCCAATGGAGGTTGTATTCCTAAAAAGCTGATCGGGCTCTCCTCACCTTACTGCTAAGCTGGGTTCTTTCCCAGTCAGCTGAGCTGGAGGATGCTGGTGGGTAGATCATTGAAGCCCTCTGGTATAATCCCTATTTTTTTTTTTCCTTTTTTTCTTGTGCCTAAAGCAGATCACACACTTATAGTGAGGTGCAACCCTGAACTTGGCTTAGAACAGTTAAGGACTACCAGAGTACACTTTTGTATGATGCAAATTATTTTTGAGTGCTATGAACAATTATAGTAGTTGAACTAAACAAGTCTATGAAAAGATGGTGTCTTTATGCAAGAAGAGACAGATTAACATTGATTTTTAAAAAAGCAAGAGAGTAGGTATATGGCTGCTTTTAATAACTATACTAACTACAACAAAAATATCAGCTGTTTTAACTGTGGTGGAAACGATTCAGGAAAAATGTGTTCTCTTACAAGGTTTATTTTTCTGTGCTGTGCAAATGTGAAGCTTTTCTTTTTTCTCCCTGTTGCTTATGATAAAAAGTTTGTTGTTGTTGTTGTGTTAGAAGCATGTGTTCATTCTAAACTTGTAAATAGAATAAGTCATCTATAAAAATTACTTTTGAAAAATAGTAGTAAAGGACTTGGATAAAAAGAAGGTGCCTAAGCTAAGACCCTGTAATCCTGAAACCTGTTGCTCATCTGCTCTCTGAGCCTGCAGACACTGCAACTCCCAGAGCAACCCTCTTCCTTTGCAAGTCTGTCGGGCGTCATGTCTGCTAGAGTTATAATTCCCACCACCCCCCACCCCCCCTCAAGATGTGTTTCCATCTAAGCCTCTTAAGGATTGCTGGGTCTGGAAGAGGCACTCGAAGTGTGCCCATGGCAGGTCTGTGAGATCAAATCCGATCCCAACCCACAGTGGCAGCTTTTGCTTTCTGCTAAAAAGGAGCTGGCTTGAGTTAGTGTTTTTTCTCTTTTGTGTAATACTCCAGTGGCAAGAGTGCTCATCCAGGAGCTGGAGTGGGTACGTGATGCTTTCCTCTGCCTGGAGGGCCTAACCACCAGCTTAGGAGCTTTTCTGGGGATTTCCTTTTACACTGTGCTTAACCCAACCCTTCCACTAGACAGACCTCAGAGGTGCTTATTCAGGACTGGGGATTACTTTCTAGGAGACGGAGTCAGTTACTGAGATTCTTTAAGAGCTTGGTCGTAGGAGATCAAATCAAATTGCTCTGTAGTAAACTGACTGATAAGATGTATTCAAATCAGTTGCCAGTGGAACATTTGGTGTGATTGCCTGTTTCTTGTAGCACGCTTGATATGCTCATTAAAAATAACAGATCCTTCTGGACAGATCAGTTCTGTACTCCGATTGGCTCCGCTTCTTTACACGAGTTATAAATAGAAGTCAAATATTTTATAACAGAACATGTTCATTTGGCTGTTAGCTGGATTGGAGGAAGGCTGGTTTTCTGTTTTCAGGAATTTGTTAGCTCATTCAAAACTAAAGCTGCTGGTAACGTACGTATAATTTTATTTCAAAATAATTCATTCTGAGCATATTACTTAAGCAGCGAACATATAACTATTTCAAGGCTTTTACAGATTACTCTTGAGCAAGCCTGGCATGAATGCAAAAGCACATGGAGGACTGGATTAGAAAAGCCCTCCACCAGAACTTTCTAAAAGAGCCTCGAGAAGCTAGATGATGCAGACAATTTCACAGCATTGATGGCACTAGAACCTCACAAATAGAAGCTGTTCTATCACCAAGTACTGGTTTATATATAATGTGGAGTGTTTTTACGGACCTAAGACCTTTTCATACCACATGTAAGTAACTAATTAATGAAAACCACTCACATTGCGAGGGCAAGACAGGGAGAGAGACAGGGAAACTAGCCTAACCCGAACAATGCTGAATTATACCACTAAACCCCAACATGTAAGGATTCTTTTCTGTACCTCGTCTTTAACAAATACATACTGTAAACTAGCTAATGGCAGCAATTCTGTACACAAAGTTGTATTTTTGGTAGAAATAAGTTCTGTGGATGCTTGCTGATATGTTTGTAAAATGCTGCAAAGAATGCAATCAAAATGCTAATATAGTTCCTCTCTAGTACTAGAATAAATATCTTTGTAAACATAAACCTAGAAAGGTTAGAGATACTAAACATATGTATTCCTGTCAGCCTGGTTTAGCAGATATGGGGGCAGGAAGATAGGGAGGAAAACGATTAGACTTATAGAAGGTGAAAGAAATAAGGGGAAAGAGGGAGACTTTTTTTCCCCCAAGTACAAACAAATGACTATCAGTGGTTGTGTAACAATAAAAGAGAGGGTGTTTTGCAACTGATGTTTTGTGGATTTTGAAAATGAGTGAGCTAGTGTGTTTGTAGAAGCAGGCTGCCGAAATAGGTGAGGGCTGTTTCCCTGGCTCGGGCTCCTTTGGCACAGAACAAGAGAATTTGGGCTGCTGGAGCATTTGGCTTGCATCAGGGTTTTACACCGCGCTGCTGTAGTGGAGGCTGTGCTGGGGGACCAGAAATGTGCCCACAGAGGCAGAAGCAGATAGCTGCTCCCTTGCCCTCATTCCCCGTCTCTACCCACAGGCAGGTGTGTATGGACGTACACAGGTACAAGCTGCATGGAAATGGAGCACAGAAAAGTTACAATCCATGTTTAATGCCTGGCTCTTCTGAAACCATGTCTTTGGTTGGGTGCTGCTACCCCTGGCAGGAGAGGTAGGGACTGGAAGGGCATGTGTTTGCTCACTTTTCTCTCCATCTCAGTTTGTGTGCTGCAGGAGATTTACGTAGCCTGGGTCCTGGCATATACAACTCCTGACAGTCACACCTTCTTTCTCCAAAATCTTTCTACCCTTGATACATTATACCTATACATAAGCCTGCACACGTATATATACATATATATGCACAGCCAGTTACTTTTCTACTAAATACCTGCAAAAGCAGTATGAAATTTGAGATTGAATTGTGTTTGGATTGGGCATCGTGGGCTTTGGCATTCAAATCCATCTTAATGGATAAGATGGAGAACACCCTGGCCTGAACCAGGCTATAATCAGCCATGCTATTAAGGTTCTGCCTGATCCTTGGTGTGGTTCTGGCTGATGCCTAAGTAACACCTAGGGTCATCTGGTGGGCACTGGTGCTCAAGTGCCATTCCAGGGGAGTAAAGCATAGAGGATGTCTCCCCTGAGGGAAAGGGGAGAGGTCTTGAGGCTTCTGAATGTGAGTCAGGTTGAGACGGTTGGACTCAGGGAGAACGGGAAGCTTTGCTGTGCTTACCAGCATAGATGTAATGAGGGTGAGGGAAAGACCCAAAGGACAGAAGAATAGAAAAATCTAGAGAAGGGCTCATCAGGTTTGTGAGGTGGAGCATAAGGGAACAAGCCCTAAGTAGTAACAGGAGTAGATATTTTAACTAAGATGTTTTAAGGAGCATAGGCAGCCCCTTTCAGTATCATACTATGCCTTAAGCGTTGACTATCCAGATGGCTTGGCATCTGAAAAAGCAGGGATTTTACCTCTTCCACTAAACTCTGTGACTGCAAGAAAAAAGCAGAACTTGACAGGCATGTATGTGTAAAGTATAACAGAAATAATAAAGTGATGGTCTTAAATGAAGATCTCAAAGATTTGTAACTCCATCTCTAACAAGGTTTTTGCGTCTGTTTCCTAAATCCGGCTCAATACGAAGAAGTGTTGCAAAACAAATCCCACTATCCTATTTTTTTCTAACAGTGACTCCAGAAAAATAAGAGACAAAATTAAAAGTAGATTTATGAATGCTCCTCAGTGTCTTAGTTACAATGCATGCACATATGTACATTATATATTTTCATGGAAGAACACTTTCCACAGGAGGCAGAACACCATCAAGTCTCAACTGTTTTTCCACTCCATTTTGTATTCCCTGCAGTTTGGCACCCACTCATATGTTAGCTTGCCAAAAGAGTAGCTTGACAATTAGGTATGTTAGCACAATTACGCATTTTATAAGCTATGCAAAGTAAAGCCCTCAGTAGTATGAGGAATAATCTTTTATCTCAGAGCTTTTTAAAATTATTTTTTAAACAATATCCCTACAGTAACTTCATTGGTATGACAGAGCATTACACAAGCATTATCAAAGGGGAACGGTATCTCGTGCTTCAGACAATAAACCGTCCATTCTGTCCTAAAGAGGTTGTTATAGTCATTCATCACCACAGTATCTGAGGACTTTCCGAGTGTGTCTAACATCTGTCACTGTTTGTTCCTATTCTTTTCCAAGAAAGCCTGTGCAGTGTCGTATCTTAGTTTAGAGTTTCTGATCATTCTGTCTCTCCTTGCTTATGTTTGTTAGAGAAAAAAGTATCTAAAGAGGAATCTTTGTGGAGAACAGTCTTCTCATTTGCCAAGGGAGTTTATTCCATGGATTTGGCCCCTTGTGTTCCCAGAACTATATCTCTGCCAAAGGATAAACCTTGGCTTTACTGGGGAGGAAGACATAGTGCTGGGGTATGTTAACTGTTTATCACAGTTTTTGTTCTGCTCCTTTGGGTAATCTTGTAGCGTAGCCTGATGTATGCTAACGGCAGAAATCAAAACTTTTATAATTTCATTTCAGCTTCTATCTGCAGCCAGTGTAGGCCACAAAGGTTTACATAAGGAGATGCTGACTGACTGCAGATTGAGCTACGATACCAAGTACCTGCAGTTTTACTTTGTCCCACTCATTGATTTGTTTTTCTTATGTTTATTACCAGGTCTACAGTCACTTTCATCATCATTGCCTTCAAAACCTCATTGGTTTTTTTTTAGTTCCTGCCTTGTTTTCACATTATCTTGCTGATTTCATATAAAGAGGACATAAGTAAGACATTATGGTGCAAGGTTTCTTGAGAACCTACTTTGCTATTTTTAGGCTCTCAGAGATGTTTTCAATACCTACTGCTTCCACAAGTTAAGAGCTCCCTGAATGGCTCGTCAGCCCCAGTGAAGGATCACCCTGTTAGCCTTAGTACAAAGTGCTAAGCAGTATAAGGCTGTTCCCATGTCTTGATTTCAAAAATCTCCAAGGAAACAAAGTGCCAGGTTGTTTGTCAGCTGCAAAATGAACTGTAACACAAGTAGGTTAAGGTAAATGTAAAATATTGCAAACTTTATAGGGAAAAAGTATATGGAAGCAAAGAAAACCGTGTATGTCAGTCTGTATAGAGGTGGTTTGTTCTTTGTCAGAGGCTAAGTGTGCCTGATGGTTGAGCAACAGAAGTCACCAGGTTACAACTGGGGAAAAAAACCCCACAACTTTAGAAATTATTTTGATTCTTTTAAATTTCTTTTCCTTCCTCTCTTCTTCCCTCTTTCCTCCATCCCTTGTTCCTTTTGTGACCCACATGAAGGCTGCCCAATGGCATTGTGGGCTCTCCATCCTTGGAGGCCTTCAAGACAAGATGTTGGTAGGCAGAGTCCTGAGCAACCTGCTCTGACCAGACCCACCTTGGTTTGGGTGAGCTGCCCTAAGGGTGCCTCTCAGAATGAACAATTCTGGCATTTCACCTAACTGGCTGCTGTGCGAGACAAGATGCTGCAGTTAAACAACTGGTTCATCTCCATAGCACTCTGGACATTCCCTCTCTTTGAGTGCCATTGCTGTATCATGCACATCTTCCTTCCTGTCCACATCATTAATTGTTATTTTGTAAGAGATGTATCATTCTGAAAAGGGCTTTTTTTGCTGTTTTATTCACTGTTCTTATTTTGTATTTCATATATTCATGGAATGAGTAATCTGTAGCAATTGAGGGTATTATATTTTATTTACCACATCAGAGTCATCTGTCATGCATTTTGCACTTCTATTTAACATATTTTCCTACTTCTGTTTTCCTGTTTATTCTGAATTCTAATGGGGAGCAAACTTAAAGTCAAGAAAGCTGAAATTGTCTGGGTGAAATCTTTGTGCTTGCCTAGTGAGTCTTTTTACATGCAACCTTGCTTAAACTGCCACATTTCCTTATGTTTTGCACACTTATAACTAATTCAACATTATTAATTTTTTAGCTTTTGCTCAAAAACGTGCTTTGCACAACTGCTTTGAAGAAACAAACTTGCTAAGGGAAATTAAGTAAATATTACTTTCGTATTTAACCTCCTCAGAGAGGTAGAATTTCTAAATTTCTTTAATAAATGTAACAAAAGGAAAGATATTACCAAAATACAAGTTTCTATACTTAATTTTTTGTGTGTGTGTGTGTGTCTCAGAAAACTAGGTGTTTCACAGATTCACAGAATTTTAGTGGTTGGAAGGGACCTCCAAAGATTGAGTCCAATGCCCCTGGTTTCCTAACCAGGTACCTCCCCCTGCTTTCCACATATGACTGAGACATTGAGGATTATCAGCCATAGCTAGGAAGTCTGCATACAGATCTGCTGCTTTGCTTTCCATCCCGTATCTGTTTATCTGCAGCGCCTGTAAATAGGTTTCCAGTGTGTTTAATGTGCTCACTTTGCTTTAGCTACTCTGAAGTTTTCCAGATATTGCTGTGCTTGGTAACATGGTTAATTCTAGGATGATCCCTCCTAAGTGTTATTGTCTGCTAGCCTCATTTTGTTTCTGCTCTTCTGCTCCTTAGTCTTTCTCAGTCCCATCACCACTGAAATCACAAAGAGTACTTGAAAAACTACAGCTTCTTTTGGGAGAGTTAGGTTTGATTGAAGGGTGTTGGTTTTTTTTTTTAAAAAAAAAAATTTGTTATTCAGAGGCTTTACCAGATGCATTGGTGGTCTTGAAAAGCAGTATCTATTCTTGCATATGGGTAAACCAAACACAGTGCATAATGTGTCCCTCAAAAACTGTGTAATGCTTGGGGGGGTGTGGAATAAATACAGGGGTAATGGCAGTGAGGTGATGTGTTTCAGAACGAAACCACAACACCGACTAACTCAAATGCAACTGCAATGTGCTGAAAGCATATTTATTTCCAGTGGTCGGGAATCCTTGCCTCCCCTTTTCTCATCCCCACAGCAGTTATTTCAGTTACATCAGGTGGCTGTGTATCTACTGCCGTTTTTTGGGAAGAAATTGCAATGTTTTGAGCAGAAGTAATGCTAGGAAAGAGCAGTTTGACAGCAGGATGGTAGTAGTGGAAGAAACAGTGGGGGGTAAAGAGCTGGGGTCCTTCTCCCTCCATCTGCTTCTCACAAACTGCGGTCACAAGACCTGTTGTGATTTCTTCTTCTCCAATTGATAACTACAGTCAAAGGTAAAATGGGAAAGAAATGTTCTCCTTTCACTAAAGCCAGCTGCTTCCAAAAGCAGTATAGAAGTGTAAGTATAGAAGCACCACTGTTGGACAGCCAACGCTTGCACTTTTGACCCTATGTTTTATCTAGTGAGAAAGCAGAGGACAGAAAGGGATGAGTTGTTTTTTGCAATCTTTTAACTCCTTTGATAAGAACTCCCCAAAACTCAAACCAACAGAAATATGTGAGCAATATGGTATTTTTTCAAACCAATAACAACAGCGTATGAAGCTTCAAAAACTTTCTCTAGTTCTCTAACTTTACTTTTCAAAGGTAGATTAAGAGGAAAATTTTCAACTAGGACTAAATTTGTAGGACCACCTCTCTAAATTAGTGCTAAGGTGTTGTGAAAGTTTTTCTTGTTGTGGTAAGTGGCATCTTATCAATTGCCAAGTACATCCTCATTAAATCTCCAGATCCTGGCCTTTGGCATATGAGAGTAGTGATCCTCAGACATTACTTTCCCACTCAAAATGCTGTCTTGAGAAATTGTTATAGGCGACTTGCATTATAGGAGGCATCTGCTCTCAGATTAAATCATTCCCTAGCCTTTCTATTCATTTGGACTCTTTGGTACTGCCAGACGCTCAAATAACCTTGACAACAGCAACAACAAAAATACTTTTCCATCTGTAGATAGAGATGATTACCCACTGAGCAATTGTATTACAGTGACAAGACTGGACCACAATGAAGCACAGTTTTATGATCTTATGTTCAATTATTAAAGCTTATAATACTGAGAGGAAAAAAGATAAATACCTGAAAGACTGCCTTCTGGTACAAAGCATGATAGCACATAGCTTAGAAAGGTACTAGACACATCTATTTTTGAATCACTTCCACGCAACCATCAGGGCCCAAGCATAGAATGTACTGGGTGGAAACATGCAATGTGATGGTCAGAAAATGAAAAAAGGGGAAAAAAAAAAAAGTCCTCAACAGAACAGTGCTGACTAGCAGTTGGGCATGCTTGTTTTTTGGGGTCTTTTTAAAAGTTTCCAACAAGCATTCTACAGAAGGCTATGTCGTGAAGGAAAACCCACCAGTAATGTGGATTATATGAGGTAGGGGAGCTATTTTGGCAATAATCTGAAGCTACATGTCAATGCTTAGGTTCTCTCGTGACTGCCTTGCTTGAGAGTAGGATTTAGGCTGAATGAAAGTGATGCCCTGAGCAGCTGTCCCATGGCCATTTCCTTGCCTGAGGCTTAGCAGCTCTGACAAGAACATGTTTTGGTTGGGATAGTGAAAAGAAACCTCACCCTGCCAACTAATAGCAGTCCCTAGGACTGAACAAAGAGGATCTCCTGAAGGGGGGCAAGGGGAGGAAGCTACCATAAAGATAGTGATGGAAACTTGAAAGATCTAAACAAAATGCCTTCAGGTCATCTTGTGTATTTTTTTTCCCTTTTTTTTCTTTTTAATGTGAAATTAAAAGGAACAACTCTTCTTATTCCTACTGCCTGTTTCTAATCTGTCACATTGACAGGAGTTGTGTGCACAAGCAGGCACTCTGTGTTGCATTGCTGTAGGTGAAATTAGCACTTGTAACTTGTGTGGGAGTGGGTTTTCTTTAATCAATTTGATCAATTAAAAAACCAATCTTAAAAAATCAAAACCAAAAATCACATACATGACTTTCCTAGTGTTGACTTCTTCCAATTTCACACATACCTTCAGAATTAACATATGTGTCCATATGTTAATATGTACATATGTCTATATGTACATATTAACATATGTAAAAGACCAATACAGAACTTTGCACGATCTCATCTAGTGATAACAATTTTTGTCTCCATTCCCGAAGCTGTTAGATGGGCCAGGGTGTGGTTTACCGGGCTGCTAATATGTACTCCATAGGTACTGCCAATGTCTTCATCTGCCCAAACCATCCTTAAATAGCCTCATAAAACGTGCCCTGGAGTGTTTTTTGAGTATTAATATGCTTTTCCACTTGAGAATTTCAACTTTAGAATATAAGGTCTTTGAATACAGTTTTTGTAGTGGAAGAATCAGGCTAATTAGCTTAATAGATGGTAAAGTGAATTGTCTAAACTGAAAGGATTTGTTGCGCTCTCTTATTTTGAAACTACTTCTGATTCCTGCACTTTAAAATAGTACTAATTGTAGTCAATGTCAACATCAGCTGATGTTCCAGCCCAGTGCCTTCTACCTGTATGATGCTTCTCTTAACACATACTCAGAACTTGTTCTGCCTTGTTTCATCTGATTTTTCTTACCCTTTCAGCTTAGCAGCTGAATCCAATGGTTTTTTTTTGTTTTGGTTTGGTTTTTTTCACCAGTGTGGGAGTTCCTTCAAGCTTCTATTTTGGACTTCTGAAGCCTTAAACCCAAAAAGGTGGTGGAGGGCAGGAGGGACGCAAATTTGGAACTGTGGTGTGTCTTTCTTTATTGTTAATTCTCATTGTGGAGCAGAAAATGTGAAGGTGGCCCAGATCCCCGAAAGACCTTCTTAAAGTCAGTTGCGGCAGGATGATGCTTGTCTAAAATACTCCTATTTAGACATTGTACTGGTCCCCGTCAGTGACCATAATTTTTTCTTTTCAGTTGAAAGTAGACATAGTGGGGATCATCAAAACTATGTTTTGCTTTGTTTCCAATAGGAATTAACTTGAAATGTTCTTTGCTTCATTAAGTGAGAACGTTAATTTGTTCTCGCTTCACTATTCAGGCTTTCAAAAGGTAGGGAGAGAAAGGGGGGCTAGATTAAAGAGAACGGAGAAGGCTGTTTAAAACTTAGTCTTTAGTCCCTAACACTCTCTGATTTTTTTTTTATTCTTATTTGTAAAAGCATTTATGGTTGTTTTCTAACGCTGCTCTTTCTCCCTCTCCTTTGTGCTGTTCTCAGTTATCAGTTATTCCTTGGGTGTGAGATACGTATAATGTAAAACTGCATTATTCATGTAATACGGACACTTCTTGGATCTAGTTGAAGATTAATGATCCAGCACAAGGGTTAAAAAAGCCTGTTAAGTGCAGTTGGTACTCTATTGCCAGGAGCTGACAAGAAATCGAATTTCTTCCTTTTTTTTAAGGGGGCAGGAACGGAACAAAACCCAACCAAAAATTTAAAATATGGACTAAACACTGGAAATGTAGGTAGGTCAGGATGTAGCACTCAGGGCAATTTTGGACTGGATATGATTTGATATTATCCCTACATCATGGATTAGAAGAATGAGTGTCTTTTTCAGTATGTGGCTTCAGTGATGGTCATAAATAGAAGATAGAGGTCAGGGCAGATATTTCACTGATATGAGCTGTTAGATCTTTGCTGAAATCATTTGGATTGTGGCAATCTGTATCAAGAAAAAGTCTCGATGCAAATTGCCACAGCATCTCCAGAAAGATAAGAGAGGTGCCATGCAAGGAAACAAAATCCAGTAACATTCTGGAGGGGGAAGAATTGTGGGACATTGCTTGGATTGATCTAAGTAACAAAATGAGACACAAAAACCCAAACCTGAACAAACCACAAACCCCAACAAACTGGAGGCTTAAGGTAGGTTAAATAGCAAAGAAAATCTTCCCAGGACTGAGATGTGTTAGATTATGGAAAAGTCTCAGAATGGAAGTATGTCTCCTGATGCTCACTGGTTTGGATAGATTGAGAGCAGGGAGTTACAGGACAGATCACGAATTAGAAAGCTCTTATCTACCCTTGCTTGCTATGAAACTAATTCTTGATTTGTGCTTTGTGTTAGCTGAAATAACTTGAAGTATCTCTCTAAAAGCCTTGAAAATGTTTCAAAGCACAAGGACTCTGAGCTATGCTGGTGCTTTTTTCTGGGGCAGGGGTAGGGGAATCGCATCCTCAAAAATTGCATTTACATAGACATTTCATTTGAAAAGAAGGAGAATTTTGCTTTGGCAACATAGGCAAAGCAAACAAGGATTCCTGTGTACACGTACATGAGCATTACTTAAGTCCATATTTGAAAGTTACGGTCACCTTAAAAATAATCTGTTTGTGTTATCTCACCGAGAAGGCATTTGCTAAGGTTTTATTGTAATCATCAGAAGAGTTTTTGTTAATAGAGAACCCAAATTAAATATATTTAATGCCATATTTAATACATTTGCTGATTCTGTATGTAAAGCTAAGTAAGCATATGCACAAAGGAAATTCTCATTCTTTTTAGTGCAATCTTTCCATCTTAAAAAAAAAAAAGGCTAGTATGATCTTACTGATCCAACGTGCCCTCTTAATTAAGCCTTCACTGAATCAAACTTAATATCTTTGTCAAATAAGGTCAGACTTCCATGTATCAATGTCAAAGCTACTAAAGATAGTTCACTGCTGAGCAAGGAGCAGGGGAGAAAGCTTTCTGTGACTCTGGGTTTGAACCACATGAGCGAAAAGCTTTGGATCAGAAGGGGTATCTGTAATCAGCAAAGAAATATTATTCCCATACAAATCCAGATACTATTTTTAAGCAGGAAAAGACTCTGGATAGAGTGCAAAAATCTCTGTCTGAGGGGAGGTTTCTGGTAGATTATTCTAACTGCAGCTTGAAGCTGAAAGGCCAGAATCAAAACTCAATGGCCTTGGTGACTATTAATCATTGAATCAAGCTGAACACTGAAGTACGTGTCCACAGTCAAACATCTGCTATGTTTTGGCTGGCAGATCTGGGCAGCAAGTACCTGGGAAAACATATTTGAATAATAAGCACATAGGGGTACTCTCCCCATAGTATAGGGACACCTTCATGTTTGAGAATAGTTAATGCAGTCTTCTCTGAATTGGTATAAATGTTTTCTGAAAGCGTTTATAGTTACTGTGATGGGTTGACCCTGGCTGGAAGCCAGGTGCCCACCAAAGGTGAATCTATCACTGCTCTCCTCATCTGGGTGGGGGAGGGACAATATAATGAAAAGCTCATAGGTCAAGATAAGGACAGGGAGAGATCACTCATCAGTTACAGATGAGTGATCATGGGCAAAACAGATTCAGATTTGAGGGTGGGGTGCGGGCAGGGGGAATTAATCTTAAAACCACCTTCCCCTCACCCCTCCCTTCTTTCCAGGCTCAACTTTACTCCCTTTTTTCTCTACCTCCTCCCTCTCTCCCTCAGCAGCACAAGGGGACAAGGAATGGGGATGTCGTCAGTTCATCACATGCTGTCTCTGCTGTGCCTCTCTCTTCAGGAGGAGGATTCCTCGCACTCTTCCCCTGCTCCAGCATGGGGTTCCTCCCATAGGAGGCAGTCTTCCATGACCTTCTCCAGTGTCTTTCTCACAGGCTGCAGTTCTTCATGAACTGCTCCAGCATGGGGCTCTTCCACAGGGTACCAGGACTAGAGTACTCCAGTGTGGGTCCCCCAGTGCAGTCAGAAGTCCTGCTAACAAATCTGCTCCAGCATGGACTCCTCTCTTCATGGGACCACTGGTCCCACCAGGAGCCTGCTCCAGTGTGGGCTTCCTGTGGGGTGACAGCCTCCTTGAGGTACCTCTACCTGCTCTAGCATGGGGTCCTCTACAGGCTGAAGGTATAATTTCTGCACCTCCATCATCATTCATGGGCTATAAGGGCACAGCCTGCTTCACCATGGTCTTCACCATGGGTTGCAGAGGAATCTCTGCTCTGATGCCTGAAGCATCTCCCCCCTCTCCTTCTGCACTGATGTTGGTGCAAACTAGCAGCTGCTGGTTTGTTTTTTTATCCTTCTTAAACATGTAATCCCAGAGGCAATACCAACATCATTAATGAGCTCAGCCTTGGTAGACTGCAGGTCCATCGTGGAGCTCTCTGGTATTGGCTCTGTTCCATGTGGGGGAAGTTTCTAGCAGCTTCTTACAGAAGCCACTCCTGTAGCCCCCCCCCACTACCAAAACCTTGCCATGCAAACCCGAAACAGTTCCCTAGGATTTATTCCTCAGTCATCCAGCGTTACGGCAGCCTTCTGTAACTCCTGTAAGAAATTCTTGTTTGATTTAGTGTTGCAGTTAACTATTGTCAACCGGCTGTGTGACTTTACCAGTGTCCTCCTTTTTGCATGATCCCAGTGATGTGCCTGTTCACCGCAGACACCCACTGCCTGGTCTTACCTTTATTTTTTGCCTTTTAATTGTGCCCACAAAATGACTGCTCCTTGACTAAAAGTATCAGCTTAATTCCTAATGGCAACCAAAAGCAGTGCTTGATCTTTCTCCTCAGGTGAGAATAACCCCAGATTTTCTGTTCACATTAATACCATGGACTTTCTGGACCTGGAAGTCCTCACTTCCCAGCCTTTCCCTCTCAGGAATGCCTGAGGGGCAAAAGCCTTGGCAGAAGTTGTCTGGCAGAGGGAGGAAAGCTCAGTTGCTTCTTCCATTGCTGCTCTGAAGATCTTTGCCAGGTATGTTTGCTGTGATCCAAGTCACTTTGTGGATTGTGTCCTCTTGCTTTTTGCTGGTATTCTTCCCCCAGCCCCAAGTAGCAATTCTGAGCATGGCTTCAGCTATTTAATCTGCAGATGCTGTGTCAGAGTTTTGATATCTTTTCTCTATTTAATATTGTATTTGAAGTGTTTCAGTCTCAGCTATCTGAATAGATTATTTTTGGATCTCAGACATCAAAGCAATTATTTTTTTCCAGATCCTGCTCCCTTTCTAAGGTCCATTAGGTAAATTATTTGACGGTGGATAATTAGTTGGCATTTGCGTTCAGCAAGAACTCAATACTCGTTTGGATCAAATAACTCTGCAGTTTTGCTTATCTGTATTGTGGGGCTAGGGGGTGATTTTTGGTTTGCTGCTTTGGTAGAGGGTTAGTTGATATATATACCATTAGAGAAAGATTTCTGAGGGGAAACTCCCTTGACTGATGCAAAGCAGGTGCGAGCTGGCAGGCCCTTGCTGATGACACTCCTGAGTCTGGAGCAACTTGAACTTGCTGCTTTCCTGTCTTGCAGTAATTGAAAGCAGTGAAGATTACTTCATGTGCTAGATGTAGTTTGTCATCTCTAGTAGTCTTTCACTCATACTACATTAACAATACCCTCTGGATGATGCGGGAATGCGCATGGGTGACTGTATATGCTAGCTTATACGGATAGTGAAAATGACATCTCGGAGAGAAATGGAGTGGAAATCCCTTAACTAGTGTAAAATCAGCATTGATTTGCTGATGCGCAACAGCAAACTTGCTTTCCAGTATTCCTGAAAGCTCTGTTGCAGCTGAAGGAAAGAGGGTAAGAGTTGCTGATTGGTGTGACACTGAGAGGAGACATGCTTTTCCACCAGCCTCCCTGCTGTTTCCAAAACTCTCAGTTTACCACCTTCATTGCTCATTATTTCACTTCCAAAAACCCCCTTAGTCAACAGTATCTACTATACAAACAGTTTTTAAAAGTGCGGGAGAATATGAGCCTGCCTGGATCCACCACGCTCACCTCTGCCACCTGGTATGGAGGAGCATGGGAACATACAGAACACAGCGCTTTGTGGCAGCTGCTGCTTCAGGTGAAGTGAGGAGCCGTTTTACGTGATGGTTAGCCTCTGCAGAAGGCCAACGACTCTTAAAGTTACCTTTTAGTCGTGTATAGCTTAACACCCCACCAAAATCCCCCCAAAAAATCAGAGCTCATCTGCATGAAATAATGTAATGAATTCACAATATTAATTCCCTGTCTTTTCAGCTCTGTTAGTTTTATTCTGTTCATTAGGTAGACTGTCTGATTGCTCATGCTGTGAATATCCTTGTTTCTACGTGAACGTATCTTAGATAGTAAATCTCATATCACAAACAGAAAAGATTGGACAGATAGGGGAAAACATGTTTGAAATGAAGAATACCTCCCGATTTTGATCTTGCTGATGCTTTCAAGATAATTTCCTTTAGTGTTTTTCCATCTTTTAAAACTTATCTGCAAGACAAGAAGTTAACTGTGGAGATCTTAGGTATACTTCATTTTAATCACAATGTTAGGAGAAATATTTAGTTCTATGGGGAAATATTTTTCCTCAGGCTTTGTGTAGTTCTTCTGAATAGTAAGAAATGGGGTAGAGTAAAACTCTTTAAAAAAAAAATATGGAATTAATTCTGCTTGTAGGAAGGTCTGGTATGGAAGTGCTGAAAGATGTGTGAATTCTGTTAGAGTTGCATTTCTTGTTTATTTGCTTTAATGTCAGTATTTATTTGCTCCCTTACTAACATTAGGACACTTCATGACATTTTGAGAAGGAACAATTTCCTTGTTTTACCTCTCCGTACTCAGCTGCCTGTGACTCAGATCAATCATCAGTGTCAGAAATAACTTGCTTTCCGTGCTGTTCCCAAAAACCTAGTTTCTCTGTGGATAACTACCGGACATGCTGCCCTTGTGAGGACAGCACAGGGTGCCCTTTAGATCTTTCAGACATACGATGAGAAACCTTTCTTTCTGAACAAAATGGTACATAACCACTAAGAGTACATAGTCTCTGAAGCTCTGATCCTCAGTTGACACACTTTATGGAATTTCTAGAAAACTGGATTTAGTTCAGTAAGTTCCTATAAAAAGTGAATGGCATCAGTGTTTGCACTGAAGAGTTCCATAAACGAAAAGGAAGGACCCAATATCAACCCATATTTATCCAGATTTCAAATAAATTAAAACATTCCACTATATTCAGCTTCTTGGTGTCAGATCTAATTACAGAGTTACTTTCTTCACATCACAATAAAAATGATAATTGTTCCAATCCGAGGAATTGGGATACTTAAAAAACAATTTTCTTAATAGCATTACACATTTAAATAAATCAAAACTGTTAATTTAATCCAGGCAGTGACAATATAAAGAAGCTATCCTTGTGGCAGTCTCTCAGAAAAAGAAATTCTGCTATCGGATGTGCGATTTGACTTATCTTTCATATCTACTATTATCTCTTATGTCTTAATGTGTGTGTTGCCTGCTATAAATTTGCTAATCAGGCATATATAAGATAGCCGAGTGTTAAGATGATTCCAAAAGATTCTATAGGGATAATAAAGGTAAATGATAGATTGGAATGCTGTTTTTCTCCCACTAGATGATTGCCTCATTAGTTCATCTATACCATTTCTCTATACATTGATTACAGTCAGAATGACCACCGTTAAAACACTCTCTTCTGTAAACAGAGTACTTTTTGGTTTATATGTATGGGTTTTTTTTCATCTTGTATCTCATTTTTAATAGGAAGATTTAGAAAGTGCTCCAAAATTAAACTATCTATCTAAACTGTAGCCATAAATCATTATCTGAAATAATGACTATAATTTTAAGGTCAAAAGCTGTATCCTTGCTATAATATATCATGTCAATGATTATGGATTACAAATTAATGGACAAATTGAAGTAGGAATTGGGAGAACAGAAGGAAGTGTTAAAAATACTTCAGTAAGTGATACTGTGTTTCAGTAAAATGGAAGAAAGCCTGATTTAGAGACTATTATTTGCATTAATGCAAGGCTAAAAATCTGTTCCCCCAATCTGCACATAGTATTATGATAAAATTAACACTTGGAATACATCTGTGTTAAAGAAATTGTCCTGGTTTTTTTGGAGTAAATTGAGTGTTACACTTCTCTGTTTAATTTTCTTTCATCACCTTTTCATCTTTGTGCTTTCCAAAAGCCATGTGCTGGAAGTAAGGCAAATCCTGAACTCAGGAAAAGAGCTTCCTTCCTTGCCTAGTTTAGGATGTGCTAGGAGACAGAGGGTTTAGTGTGCTTGGTACTTCTAATTGCTACTATGTTAAAACGCTATCTAGTGTTATTTCAGTAAGGCTGTGGCCATGAAATAGCTTTTCTTGGGGAAAAAACAAAAATTAAAAGTGGTCAGGTGTAATCTGCATTTTACACGAATGCCATGAAGCATGTCTATGTATTACACACAGAACCAGAGTACTCAGTATACAAATGTATAGGTGAAGATAGATAAAAGGGAGTTAAATATTAAAAAAACGCATGTGGTAGCCCGAACAATATCATCAGTGCTTTAAAATATTTTTCAGTGGTGACTTTCCAACAGTAGCCAGTCTCATTTTGATATCGAGATATGTTTTTAATGCAGTAAATGCTGGCCAGTCCTGACCAGCTTGAAGTAAATTCATTTTTAGGGAGAAATATGTTCAACGGCTTAGATCTCTTAGTGTTTCACCCCGTCTTTGGATTACTGGGGCATGAGGACTAACAACATTAATAAGTATTTTCTTGTTGGTGATGATAAATGCTTTACAGCTGAATTGAATAATGTCAAACAAAACCTAGTATGTCTTCCTGACAGTGGCCAGAAGGACACACTAGTAAGGAGCATAACAGTAAGACATCCTTCAAAACTTGGGGCTTCGGCACCCAAAGGAGAAGTAGTGCTGTCCTCAATAAATTTCTCTTCTGTACATATTTTTCAGCATTTACAAGGCTATGAACCCTCAGTATTACACAAAAGTTCCGTTTTGTAATTGTTTTATGCAAAAAATCAACTGCTTTTGTTTCCTTTAAATATATGGCTTACTAGATTTGTGTGATGCTCTCAGGATGAACTGCTGCTACGTTCATTTTTCACCCTGGGAGGCTGTGACAGAGGAAGGGAACCTTTTTCCCAGTATTGCGTGCTGGGGTGGCAGTGGGCTGGAAGCAGGATGCGCTGCTGCTGTGGTCTTGCAATATGGGGATATACCAGTGGAAAGCCTACCCAGCTGTCCAGCTAAATAGCTGCTTCTTACGGTGGTCCTCTCTGAGAGCTTCGGCATGCAAAAGGTGCTGTGATAACTTTTAACAGTGTAGGTAACATGTGGACTTAAGCATCTACAGTATAGTCAGTAGTCAGGGTGACAACACTTGAAAAAATGAATATGGTTTTGCTATTTTTCATTTTTTATGCCATTTCTTTTCCATTTTTTCCAAGTTGCAGACGAGTGTTGTGGGTACTGTAGAAACCAGGGCAACAAATGCTGAATGTTTAAAGAGATGCTTTGCATAATGGAGGTTGGCACCAAAAGGAAGCCTGATGAAAGTGATTCAGTGGCAGTGGTTCCAAGCTGGCTGATGTCTTACATGACTGTTTGGGTTGAATCTCTTTAGCCAGTATGTCTCAAATGAATAGTGATATGAAAGATTCAGAAATGTTAGAGGAGGGAAGATTTTGTATCATGTAATGTTAGTAATTTAAAAATACCTATTCTAGCATTACTAATTCAATATTGCTTCTAGGGTAGCAGGGTCAGAGAGTACTGCAACAAAGGCCATGATTTTAATACACTTCAAAAGCAGAGGGCTGGATAAACAGTTCTGCAAGGGAATTTAGATAGGTTTGTGCTAAAGACTTTCTTTAGAGATTGAAATAAGCTAGAATGCAATCACAGATTATGCATTTCAAAACTATTGAAAAGGAATGTAAATTTTTTGACCTTTGCATTATTACTATCATAACACATAAAAAATCCCTTTACAGAAACAATAATTTACTTAAGGCTGGGAATCTGGTTCCTAGTGCCTGTCCTGTAGAAAGATTTCCTCATGACCTGATTTTGATCTGACATTTACTTCTGCATTAGAAAGACTCATTCTGTTTTAACTGAAATTTGATTCAAGGGAAAAGCACTCATGCAGTAGTGGAAGAGATCTCACTATAAAATATTTCCAATACGTTATAGGACTGTTTCTGCAGCTACTGCCCAGGGAGTGAGTGTACAGGTGGGATCTGAGCACGCTTGTGTCTATTTGGCTTCAGTACCCAAGTTGAAAGGACACATCAGGAGCTGACCTTGTTGATAGCCTCCATCTTGAAGTGTGCATAGTGTATAATTCTTGGAAGGGTTTTTGCATTTTACTGGTTTAATAGAGGTAGTACACACACGTGTGTTGGCACAGACTGAAAATAAAAGTGAGAATGCATTATTTGAAAGACAGACTTGCACACAGCTTGTTGGTCATGCTTAAAAGACAAGATGAAGTTAAAAGGGAAGATGAGAGACAGAGAGGATGTATTTCTGTATTAAATATCTTTTGGCATATGACAGACTACAGTAGGAGAAACAAGGCTCTACTAATGTATGTGTCTATGCCCAGCACACTTGGAATGTATTCTGGGGGGAGAAGGGGGGGTAAAGGAATGCTTAATGCAGAGACATTTGACAGACAGGAAGGCTGTGGAAGAAATGTACCTGTTTATTTAACATAAAATCAATAATTTGGGGAGTCTATAATAATTCATAACAATTCAATTCATTATAATACTTTTCCAGTTTACTCCTACATTCAACCCCTCTTTTGTTTACTGAGGAACACAGAAGTTTTTTTTCTTCCTCCTTTATGTCCTTCTGATTTGAAATTCCATTGAAACTGTTAATTTTCTTTGCCTCTCATATTCGATTTGGTTTCTTCTGATGTTAACCACTTTGTTCAGTTATCAATTTAATTAAAATGTTTCCTAATTAGCGGTGAAAGAACCCTAAATACTACGTATTTCTGAAGTATTTAGAAACTTTTAGCATAATCCTAAGTCATAAAGCAGTGTTGTAAACTTAAACCACCTTTCAGTTATCTAAATATTGTTCAAAATGCAAGCAGGCTGCCTTTTGTATGCCTTGTATGAGAGAAACAGCATGCATGAGAGAAAATACTTTTTGGATTGCAATGGGCTTGGCTTTCTTAGATGGTTTTAACGTTTTCAGTTTTCAAATAATGCTTTCTGGAATACTTCTCTTGAAAGCAGATAAGATGATTGATTTCTGCCTTACTTCTAAACTAGACAACTTTTTAAAGGATGTCCTTTGTGAGAAAACACTTTTATTTCGTTAGTACAGAAATGTTGAGTTGCTTGTGGAAAAAAATTCAGTAACCGTCTATTTACGTAGTATTTGTCAAGTCTGCATTATGATCTCTCCAAATTACAAGAATCCGGTGTCTAAAAATGGGGGAAGAGGGGGATTTTATTATTTAATTAGCTATCATATAATATCTGCAGTTTATAAAATCCTAGGAATGTTTGCCAACTGTTGAATTTGAGTCAAACATCTAGAGCTGATGGTTATCAAGGAAAAAAAGATGAAGTTTCCAGATTTTATTTTGCCCAAAAAGCTGGCAGGAATGTGATACAAAACAAAGTCCTGACTGGTGGTACCAAACCCCGTTAGCTCGGAACCGGGGTTGTTGTGGATGAACAAGACACGATTTGTGCAGTTCCATGAGTATGAGGGGGTATGCTTGGGATCAGTTGCTCTTTGTTTAGTTCTGTGATAATCCAGGAGTTGCAGGGAGGGAAGACAAAGCAGCTTGCCTGACAGCACTTCATAATCTTGTACAGAAGGGAGTTAACTGATGTGAAATTGTATCACTGGCACCTAGCTGCTCAAACTAACCTGGCATCATCCTTATGTGGGAATAAGCTACTGTGAAAAAGAAATGAGAGTAAGGTATCGGGGCTAAATGATGTCGTAAATCCAACATGCCCCATCAGCGTATCGAGAGGCAGAAATGGGAGTGACTATGTAAGTCAATTCTGTAGCAGCCAGGAAAAATACTTGGCGCCAGTATCTGGAAAGTGAAGCTCTCCTATTGACCTCCATATCACCTGCCTGCATCAGTTTTGATGGGTTTACCAAGATCTCTGGATTCACCCCAGTCCTTAACTCTGGGTGACTTAGCAGCTTGTTGACCTGCCACTTTTGCCAAGTGTGATGTAGCTGTCATTTAGGTAACTGGCATGGAAATTACGGAGGTCTAGGAGCCAGAGTACATACAGGCTTGAGTCCTTAGTCTCAAATGTTGTCCAGGGAATAAGGAAAGGGAGAGGCACCTATAAACACATCTGATGTTTTTCAGACAGATCCCATTTTATTCTTAAGAATAAACTAACAAGAATTACAAGACATTCCTGTGACAGACTCCCGATACATACTAGATTGTATGTGGTTTTCTTTGGGGGTAGAGTGGGAATTTGTGTGGTTTTGCTTTGACTCTGAGTAAAAAATTGTTTAGAAAAATCTCAACAAAGTTACTCCTTGCAAAAAGGAGGATTTGTCTTTGCATGTTACTCTTCACTATGCTCTCTTATAGTATTTCTAAAGAATTTATAAGCTGAGATGCTCAATGATCAGTGAGTTTAAGCAAAGTGTGTTAACGACTTCCAAGCAAAAGAATAATGCAGGAAATAACAATCAAATATGACAGAGCACCCCAAGAGTGTGTTGGCTGTCCTCACTCTGATTCTTGGAGAAAGCCAATAGTCAAGGACTCCAGCATCTTCTCTTTCCAGCTAGTGACAAAGACGGGAAAATATTCTTCTCATCCTCATGTTACTGAGGACCTCTTTTATTTTTTTTTGTTAGTGATCACTGTGTCAGAGATACAGCTTAATCCTCATCTGAAATTTAGTCTAACTGAGCCTAAGAGCATTTTTGACACTGTTTGCTTCTCATAAAGTTTATTTAGCCTTTAGGAAGTAGATTTTTAGAAATATTTAGATAGCTGAACAATTAAAAATTTTAATCTTCTGAAGTTGTTCTTTTTTTTTTTTTCTTCTTCTTTCTTGGCTTTAACTTCAGGCTAGTGGGAGAGTGACAAAAGAGAGTGAGAGAGCATGCTTTTATTTTTAAGCAAGCAGCCGTTATTAGTGAATCTAACCTAGATTTAAGTTGGCTTGGCTCAGGCTGATGTAAATTAAAGCTAACATGTCCTTTTGCAAGTCTGGTGCAAGTTAGCAAGGCCTTGAGTAGTATAATATATAGTGTAGCCAGCAGGAGTAGGGAAGTGATAGTTCCATTGTACTCAGCTCTGGTGAGGCCCCACCTTGAGTACTGTGTTCAGTTTTGGGCCCTTCACTACAGGAAGGTTGTTGAGATGCTGGAGCGCGTCCAGATGAGTGTGACGAAAGGTGGCGAAAGGCCTGGAACACAAGTCCTATGAGAAACATCTGAGACAACTGGGGCTTTTTAATCTTGAGAAAAGGAGGCTGAGGGGAGACCTTATCCCTCTCTACAACTACCTGGCAAGGCAGTTGCAGGGATCTTGGGGGTTGGTCCCTTCTCTCAGGTGACAAGTAATAGGGTGAGGGAAAATGGCTTAAAATTGCACCAGGGAAGATTTAGGTTAGATATCAGTAAGAATTTCTTTACTGAAAGGGTTGTCAGTCATTGGAACAGGCTGCCCGGGGAGGTGGTGGAGTCACCATCCCTGGAGGTATTTAAAAGGCGTGTAGATTAAGTCCTTAAGGACATGGACTAGAGGTGGACTAGTCAGGGTTAGGCTGTGGTTGGACTCGATCTAAAGGGTCTCTTCCAACCAGGGTGATTCTATGATTCTATCATCCTAACTTGTTTAGGATTTAATTTATTTGGTTTAATTGAGACAATGCTTTCCTTGGTTTGTTTTTGTCCCTTCCTCTCCACCACCTTCTTCAATTATAAGACCCCTAAGCTACAGTTTCATCTTTATTATTCTCCATCTCTCAGTGATGACAAAAAAACACATGAATCTGAATATTTTTGATCATTAAAAAATCTACTGCAACTTTTCTTTACCAGTAGATGTGTTACCTTTGGAGTCCTGTCTTAAATCCAGATTAAGTAATTACAGTTGGTCTTTCCAGAATCTATCTACAATCTGAAATAGATAATGAATTCTTGTCCTAAACATTGATGCTTCTACTTTGTCCTGTAGACTCATTGTTTCTTGAAATGATTTCTTCGTCTAGTCTGAGCTTTGTCCATCCACGTGTGAATTCACATATGATTTCACTATTTCATTATTATACTTCCCATAAAAATTGATCATATCCAAATGCCTATGAAATTAACTAGATAACATGAAAAAACATTCAGGTGGAAACCAAGTACACAAATAATGACGAAAAATCCCCTTGGAAAAAAACCTGATTAATCTGTTCTGGTGCTGAAAATACACTTCCATACGATGATTAGAAGAAAGCCAGTTCAGGTTCCTTTGTAACGTTACATTAAAGATCTGTTTTAACTGCATTTATCTTGAATTAATTATGTCAGGAGTGTGGGGTTTTTAAGTTCAGCACTACGTGGATCCCTTGTCTTCTGTGCACCTATTTGGGTCCATTTTTAGCTAAAACCGGGTTTGTGCTCAAGTCGCACAATTGTTTAATGAACCTGCAAAATTGAGGTGGGATCATTGTTTTATTTGATTCCATTTTATTTATCCCAAACAAAGCCTCTTTTGTGTGTGCTGTGTACATTTGGTACATTTTTCTGTAGCAGCTGATATAGCAGCTCTACAGGAAAGGTCTGTCTTCCAGAGGCAGTAATAATGTGCCCATAAATCCAAGTCCTGCTCACTTGCAGAGGTTAAGGAAAACTCGAAACACATGTAATTATGGCACAAAGAATCTCAATGACCCCCCCAATATGCCGAAAAGAACATACCTGATTTTTCTTGTGGTCATTGAAGAAATTAGTTCTCAAGTTTCTTGAATATATTATGGTTTCCTTTGTGATTTGAATTTGTTCATAAGGTGCCTATAATCACTTTGCTTGTGAATTTGGACTCATGAGAGTGAAACTTTCTGAAAATGTGTACATTTCAGAGATGATGGGCAGTGTGTGGTTACACATTATAGGAAGCAATTTGAGGAATTTGACTTGATCATCCCACCAGATCAGTCGTCTTGTTCATATGAATATTTTGATTTGTCTCTGGTGGTTTCTTTTTTAGTGAAGGAACTGGTGTGTTTAAAACCACCAAAGCATTCAGGAGGGTTTCATAATACATAATATCCTATTGGTGATTACTCAAATAGTAATCTGTAACCATTTTAGTTCTTTCTAAATATATCACCTATACTATTTTTGTACGAGTTCTCCAAGCTGAAAATGGGTCACAGCTCTAAATTTGAAATGGATGTTTACTTGATATTTTTTCACTTAGGGAATGTTAGCCGATTCTTTGTACATTTAATTCAGCCTACTTGCATCCTCTGTTAACTTGTCTTTCCCGTGAGGAAATTGTTGTACAAATGAACTACTGAATTTATGTGCAACCATGGTGCTGCTCTTCTGTGGTTATGCTGTATGACACAGCGGATTGCACTAACAGGGTATGAGTGGCATTCACGTGTTGTGTGCATCTTGGGGAGATTTAGTATTAAAACTGATCACTAATTACATTTAAAGTGAAGGAAGATGTTTAAAGGAAAATTCCAGGATCTGCCTGGGATTTTGGAGAGAAAGCAGTGGTACTGTAGCACAGAAGCTTTACGAGGTCCACCAGTCTGTATAATTTTTCCCTAGTTTGCATTATGCTAGGAGCAAGAGTTGAGAGTTTCCATTTGAACTCATCTTGGCTGAGTATGCAGTAGCTTTTATAAGGGTTTCAGACACTGTACTCTCAAATATGTCTGCCTTGAGGCAGTTGTCGAAGGTAGCCTGTTGCTGTAGGAGAGGTTTCAGCAATCGAGGAAGAAGGGACTGAAATCTCAGAATAAACTGAATGTTTAAATATATTATTGAAGAACATTTGTTATTGAAGTTCCATGACAGGGACCCAATGAAAAAGAGCTTAATAGGGATTATTTGAATGAATTTCATCTTTCCTGGGTCTCCAACTGCTTCAATGTCTTGCAGTCCAGAAAAATTGAATCACCACTACTATATTTAACACTGTTATGTAGACTAATACATAATTGACAAATATTTTAGTCATTTTAGTCTGTTCCTTGAAATAAGGTTAGCACACTAGGAAAAGTGGTTACTGCTCCCCTCCTCTTTGAAATTAAACAGCCTAACTCTGTTCTCCAATTTCCGTAGAAGATGAGGACTACCAAATTTGGAAGGAGACCTTGGTCTGAGCTGCGGCCATCAGGATCTCCAGCAATTAAACTGCCTCTCTTCTACCCAGCTGGAAAGAGTGTTTAAAACCTGCTTAGTTGCCGCTCACATCTATTCTTTATACTGAGGCAGCAGACAAAGGGGCTGGTGTGACAGGGACTCGAGCCATTGGACTCGATTCGCTGATTAGCTCATTTCACTTCAGCCATGTGGCTTTTAGACAGAAGTCTGGAGCCAAATATCTCCCAATTACCTGAAGTAAATTGCTTCATAGCTTGTTACCAAAATTCTGAGCAAGGATTTGGCTGCTGCCTGATATTTAATTAAACTCCATGAATCTGATAACTTCTCTGCGTGATGTGGCAAATAGCAAATGCTTAGATAAAAGTTGATTTCAAAATATGGAAGGGGAAAAAAAAAGCCCAAAACCCTACCCCAAAACTCAAAACCTTGTTGTTTCATTGCAAAGGTAAGGAGATTTTTGCTATATGAAAGCTTAAATACAATCTAAAACTAACGTGCATTTTTTGCAGTTTGAGAATAAAAGAACAGAAATAGCGAGGTTATAATTCCAGGCATGATTCAGGCACATTTGAACTCCATGCAAGTATCTCTCCAATCTGACATCTTTGTGTCTCACTCAGCAGACTTCAAGAAATAATTTCTTATTCATGATCCTACCATCTAATAGCTGCCTGCCTGCTGGACAAAACAGAACAAAAGGACAATTGCCATCGTGGATAGTTGATGGTTCTACTGTACAACAAAAGATAGTAATTAGAGGAAAGAAAGAAACAAGAATAAGTTGCTCTTGGTCAGCAGTAAAATTAATGGCAGACATCCCAGAGAAGGAGTTGGGTTAAGAAATATTTTTGAAGACACTCGTGGAGAATTTCTGTTCCATGTGAGTCTAACACAGAAGTCAGCATTAATATTTATGTGAGAAAATTTAAAATGTGGATGTGAGAGGCTGGCATCGTGGGGATGAGGCAGGTTAATGAGATCTCATCTGTGAGTGCGAGATAATCGTGTGTGGGAAGGATATGGCAAGGAAAGCACTGACTGGAAATAGCCTGGACTCATAAGACCAAGTTCCTAAAGTTTGATGTGATAGAAAGGGGAAGTGTGTGGTGCCTCTAAGGAGAGGGTTTAGACTAAAGTGTATTCTTTTGCTATGACTAACAGGCAGGAATTATTACCAAGTTATATTTTTATGCAAAGGTAAAATGCTATGTGACTTGCCATCTGAGGTATCTCTATCTTGTATGCAATCTGTAGCAGGTTTAGCAGCTGATAAAGACTTGAGAGTGTGTTACAGGTTCTTATGACTTTTTAAAATTGTCCTGTATGCTTGGATTACTAATTACTTTTTATAAAAAATGTTGATACTGCATGAAATTCCAAGTCTTTGTGCACATAATCTAGAGTACTATGAGTATTTCAAATTAAGACACAAATTGCATCTCACAATCACAGTCTTCTTTCTTTCTGTTGTTTACCCTAAAACCCAAGCTCAGAAACACTAATAAATAAAATAAATTCTCTTTCAAGTTACTTATGCAAGTTGAAATATGTTCCCTAAAGAGGGTCATGGAGGCACAAACTGTCAGAACCACGCGTCTTGCTGGGGCTCTCAAACCATTGCTTAAAGTGTAAATGGATATTTGTCATTCATTGACTGTTATGAGGCAAGGCAGACATCAAGTACATTTTTCTAAAACAGGAAAAAAAAACCCCAAACCAACATAGATGAAAGATGTTTGACAGATGAACGTTACTGACATGTCGTAACTCTAAATTAGGAACTTGCAAAGAACAGAGCATTTGGAGCTGTCCCACAGCTAAGTAATACCACATATGGCCATACACCTATGTCAGTGGTGGTGTTCAGAGAGGGGATAACAAATCTACATCTTGTCAGTGGTTCTTAGAGATTTAATTTGAGGTTCTGAGAGATTTTGTCTTTGTGATTTGGCCATTACAGTGCTTTGGCCTTTATTAATGTATGCTCATGCAGAGACCCACATAGCAGTTAGGTTCTCAGGTATTTAAAAGTCCTTTTCCTTGGAGTTTCAGGGCCATCTGTCTGGAACATTCAGCTAAAATCTTGTCTTGAAACAAAAATATCAGGAGAATAATAATATTGTGTACTGACGGAACAAGGGAGATTTTGTAGTTTTCTACTGATCTAGCACAAGCTTCAGTGATGTTTAAGAAAGAGCATAATGGCTCTTTGTTTGCTCTTCTACTTTTCCAGCAATAGAGCAGGATTAGGGAGTATTTAATTCAACAGTAACTTCTTGGGGTTTTTTTGGTTGTTTGTTTTGTTTGTTTGTGTTTCCAAGAGAGTCACGCATAAAATGACAGGGTGAAGGTAAACTTCTTATATAAGGACATTTAGAAAAAGCAGGTCTGTCTTCTGGAACATTAAGCTTACATCAGTCCTGTGATTCTTATCATTATACATGTATACACATGTATGAATACAGAAAAAGTATGAGAGTTCATTTAAGCTTTGATCCTATATACAGCAGGTAGAAAACATAAAGTTTTAACTGTGTGACTGAGACAGCACAACAAAGAGTTAAGTTCCTTGACTTCTGGAGGCAAGGAAGATGAATATAGAAAAGGTGAAGACTAATAGTAAGCTATACCTTAAGGCAAGAAGTCAAATAAGTGAGGAAGCTTGTTCTTGCTTTGGCTTTATGGTTTTGGAGAAAACTTCTTTAGTCTGTTGGGGTTTTGTTTATTTTTGTACTATGAGTAAATCACTTCTTGACTATATAATGGGATACTCAAGGGGTTTTGGACAGCCTTATAGTAAAATAGGTACAAAAATTTGAACATGCTAAACGCCTAATACAACTAACATTCCTTACTAATGGGATACCGAACAATGTTTGGAAAAAAAAAAAACAACCGAAAAACCAAACCAAAAAACAACCTGACCAACCAAGCAAAACACACGTACCTCCAACACCAAATGTCCTCTCAAACCAGCAATTCTTGTTGATAGGATCACAAGGTGATGCTGCTCACTCTTAGGTTTTTGTTGTTTGTTTGGGTTTTTTTTTTTTTNNNNGGTTTTTTTTTTTTTTTACTGTCTTCCTCATGGCACTTTAGCAGGCAGGAACAGAAATAGCATCTAGCTCTCATGGAGGTTCCAGTGACTTCAGGAGGTCTTATGTTGTAGATAAATAATTATGTCAGTTCCACAGACAAGCACATCAGGAACGTAAAAATGAATTGGCTAGCTGAAAGCAGGTCAACAATGGATTAAAGGGTGTGTGTCCTGTGCTGAAACAATGAGATGTTTTCCTTTACACTGGCCATTGAACCATGCATATGACTCTTAAAATCAAAACCTAAAAGAAGCGTACTCTTTCTAGTACATTTTTTCCATCTTCAGCTCAAGATTGTTCCATCTGCACAGCGTGTCTTGTGTCGAAATTTCCTTATTTTGGATGGAGAATAATTAGCATGTTTCTCTCTTTGCCCTTTCTTCCTTTTGGATCAGTACAGCATTTATTAACTCTAATTAACCTTGCACTAGGATGACAAGTGTAATGAGACTCTTGAATAACGTTTAATGATAACAGAAACACAAAAATGAACTTTTGCTTGCTTACCAGATGGAGTTTTACCACTGTCTTACTGCTCTGACTCAGAAAAACAAATACATGGTTTCTACAACTCCTGGGTATACGTACAAAAGTAGTGTTGGCAGTAAAGCACGACTGAAGTAATGTGTTTGGGCTTTTTTCCCCTTGAATATTTAAACATGCTTTAATTCAGGCAAGCAAAATACATTCCAAAAAGCTGCATCGTAACCGTATTTGGGAGAAAACAATGAGGTGTAGATAGTAGGTTCTTTTCCCTGATCTTTTTCTTATGGTACTTATATAAGCTCTCAAGTCACTGTTATATTAAAAATAGAGTGTTTCACTACTTTATTGCAAACAGAATGGAATTCTATGTGTAATCTCCTTGGCTAAGTTTCTAGATGATCATACTATATCTATTATCACCCTTAAATATATACACACATATGTATATCTACACACACACACACTCTCTCTTATACTACTTCAGACTTCAGATAATTTTCTGTCTCCAAGTTCCTTCACTGGTGCACACACTTGAGGACAGACAGGACTGTTTTGTTTTCCCAGACCGAACTGTGTTAAACCCCACTGAAAGAACTCAGTGTTGGCAATAAAGTGTCCATACCTGCAATGGCAAATACTGTAGCAGGAACGTTTCTCACAGGACTCGTCTGATTAGAATGCTTTTCCTGAGCTATGAATTCATTATGAAGGTAGAGGAGCATGTAAACACAATGTATCATGTGACTGCCATTAAAGGGTATCGATGTCCCTTCACCAGCCGATACCTACTTTTGACACATTTCTTCATTGCGGGGGTCTGCTCTGGGTACAGTTTCTGGAGAGACTGGTGCTACTAATGCCAATGGAAGCTCGACATGAACTGAAAAGACATAGTTGCAGTTCCATTTGGAGAAATAGCTCCCAATTGAGAAGGGCTTGACCTATTAAAAAAACAAAGTATTAACAGGGACTTGTGAAAATCAACCTCAATGAGGTGTCACTGTGGCAGCAAAAGTTGGGATGGAGGCAGTTTAACAGAGGCATCTAGTGCCTTTTTAGATTCCTCACGGTCTGTGTGACTTCTGGATGGTCTGGTGTAACATAGGACCTTAGATCTTTTGAGATGAAGACCATACAGGGTGCTTCAGTACATTTAAAATGACAATAGATGCTTACACTTGGACATCTCACTGCTCAATGTCACATATACAGTTGTATACATATGACTATAAGTTATATTGCTTGTATGGCTAGGATCCCCATGTTGCAGGTGGTAATATAAATATGTAGATCTTACTGAAGTCATCTTGGAGCAGATTCCAAGTGAGGCAGTTTTATTTGTATTCATTGTAAAGGCTGGGAAACCAGGGGCATGGCCTCTGTCCAGACCCACAGCAGAGTCAGAAATAAAACACCCCTTTAAGTGTGCTGTAGTCTTCATGCTTTCATCATCCTCCCTGTTGCCATGTGCCCTGTGAAATGGTTTGTGTCTTCAAGAGATGCACTTGAAAATTCCAGCCCATTAGAAACTTGGTCATCTCTCCTGAATTTTATGATGCTGTCACATTACACTAGAGAAACCTATTTAAATCAGAAGGTGCAATGTGGACCATGACTAGCCTGAGGCTGGCAATCCACAGCAGCGGATTATTTTTTCCACCCTACACAGAAAGTGACTACTAATCACTGCAGTAACTGTTCCTGTCTCTTGCCTATCACTCAGATAAATTATTTCCATCTTTGCTTTTCACACAAAAGATACATCTTCAGCAATAAACCAAATATTTTGAAGTTCACCTGAAGAACTAACAATCTGTTTGATTCCACTGAACCTATATAAAGAACATACTTCAGATTGTATCCTCACTAGTGCGCTTCTGCGCTTTGCTCTAGTAAGAATACTGAAAACCAAGGATGTAAGGACAGGGCAAGGTATTTAATTAAATTTGAATGTACCATTTACATCTGGAGAAAACATTTTTTAGAGTTGGGGGTTTTGCAAAATAATTTTAAAAGGTGTTTGTTTAATTTTCTTGTGTTTGGTGGGTTTTTTGGGTTTTGTTTTTGTTTCATGGAAGGGTGTGAAATTCCACATAGTGAACTGCATCTGGTGACATGTTCTGAAAGCTAGGACCTTTGTCCCTGGTTTTAAATGTTTTGGTGCATTGGTTTACTGTACCTATGGTGTCTTTTTTATACAAATATATTTAAATATATTTAGGAGTGACTGCAATTGTACAAAATCTGATTTATGAGCCTTAATGTCTAACGTTGTAATGGAAGATCTGTGACCTGCATTTAGTTCGCACAAATACAACAACTACAGATGGTGCAAGGCATTGATAAATAGGTCTCATATTTTCTTATACTGCAAGATATGGCCAGATGCTGTATATCAATGTGAAGAAAAAGCATGGGGTGGCTGGGGAGGAAGGGAGGAACCCAAGCAGTAGTCATATATAATGTGTAGTAGAATGAATGTGCAGTTGATACATAAGTATATTTATTACTTGGAATATGTATTTTCACCTTTTTAAGTGAAAATTGGTGTCACTAGAAGTTTTTCTGGATTTGTTAATAATGATGTAAAATTGACAGATGCACAAATACAAAGGTGTGGAAAAGTACCCAAAGCACCTCCTTTTCATAAGGTTTCCTCTGATTTACCTGACAGAGTTTACTCTGAGCAACAGAGAGCATGTAATTTCTACTGCTTTTAAGCACCATACTGGAGCTTTCACAGATTTAGAAACACCTCAATAGCAGTTTCTCTCTTGTTAAGTACTTAACAAAAATTGGGTGGGAATAAGCCACTTGCTCAGCAACAAGAAAAAAGTGAAAGCTAAGGGGAGGGGAAGAAAAAAAATCCCCAACTGAACTGAAAGAGCCAGAAAGGAGAGGGGCAAAGTTTCTGCCAGAAGATCTGTATTGAAAACTTACTTTAAAGAGCGAGGGACTGACTCAGAAGCTTGGTATTCTCTGAGTTTGTGATGAACATCCCAAAATTGAATATGCTACTTTTGTAAGCTCTGTGATAGGTGGGACTTTTGTTCTGGGCCACAGCAGCTGGATCAGCAGCTGGCCACAGGGCCATAGGTATTCAGAAATATTACTGAGTAATTTTCGGTAGGAAAAGGTGAATAACTGTGCTTTTGTCCCTGCCTGTGGTAGGGAGTTGGAACTTGATCATCTTTTAAGGTCCCTTCCAACATAAACCAGTCTGTGATTCCATGTAAAAATTGTCTATCAGGAAAAATAACATTTATTATGTTTATTATAATGTTTATTATTTATATTACAGGCTTTTTGTTTCTGGAAGGAAAAAATTAAAAAAAGAAGCAGCTATAGATGTAAGGTACAGCAGATTTAAGCTTTTTCCAGTCATGAAGCCAGAGAGTTATCATGGTACAGGCACCCGCTGTCAGTGACAATCTTACCAAAACAAAACAAAAAATCCCTGCATTCCAACAGCTCTGTGTGTTTTCTGTTAGGAAGCAAACACTCTTCCTAACAAAGAGTTTTACTGTTGACCATAGGTGAAAAGGAAGTGGAGATTAATTCATTTAGTTTGTTTTAAACTTGCTTGAAATACTTGAATAACACAGAGTAGCTCTAACATAGCTGTAGCTATTGGTAATGTTACTTTCCTAATGCAAAGCTGACCTTGTAGATAATAATTTAGATTTCTGATTTCCATTCAAAATAGGCTGCAACTATGTTCTTTGTTTTCAAGTTGTGATGTATTTAGGATAATGTTAGAATAGGTATCAGGAGCCGCATATAGACAAAGATGTCACAGGCAAAAATATTTAGGGAGCTGTTTAACATCCACTCCCCTAACTGGACTGTGCTGTCCTTCACCTGGATCAAAGAAGAGTGGCAATCTCAGGACATCTCCTGTGTCGCTTGGATGATTTGGGGACAGCCACGAGTCAAATGTAGCTCTCCAACCCTCCTCTCTTGAGGACAGTAGTAAGGCGGTCTTTGGAGGGACTTGGACATTTGAGCCTTCAAACATACTGTTTTATGTCAAGTAAAAAAAGTTTACCAACAGTATTGGGAGAAAAATAGTTCTTGCCCCTCTTTCTCTCACCTTGTTTAAAAACAAAACAAACCAGAATTTTTCACCACTTAAGACTATTATAGTTTCAATTTTAATAGTATAATACTTTCAGTTTTATGGTAACTCTTTTCTTCCCTCCCTCAAATGACAAATCTATTACTCATCGCAATTGTTCCTACTTGCTCACAGATTCTTTTTACTCTTGCTTCAGCTCTAACAACTCAGCCTACACAGGGTTAGTGTTTC
This sequence comes from Zapornia atra, assembly GCA_013400835.1. Lineage (NCBI taxonomy): Eukaryota > Metazoa > Chordata > Aves > Gruiformes > Rallidae > Zapornia > Zapornia atra. Next base: position 2,115 of record VZTU01020217.1, on the reverse strand, counting down.
CTTCATACATCAGCAGTAAAAATTCAGAGAACAAATAATATGTTTCCATGACCGAACCTCCTGTAGTGACCTGCATCCTGCATCCCCGCCTAAGACCCTGGCATGCAGTAGGAAGCCCCAAGCTCTGCACAGGACTGTTCTAAAGGAATCTGCTGTTCAATATAAGGAATTACATTAAATGCTGTAATGTAACAGCAAGACTGGCAACCTAGGGCTTTTTCTTTTTTTAGAATGAATTATCACAAGTTGACCACTTCTGAATTGCTGTGGTCAAAATTAACTCTGCTACCTCCTGCTTCATTTTCTAAATCCCTTTGATTAAATGTTTAAGCCCATTTTAAAGATGTCTGCCACCACCATGCAACAGGACTAGAATGGTTTCAGTTCTGAGGGTTAGGAAAACTTTTGCTTTACACAAGCAAGATATTTGTCCTCAGGAACAGTTTCCAAAGAAGGCAGAGGGGCGTGCTCCTGGTTTTAAGGCAAAGTGCCTTAACGTAAAATTGCCTTCCATAGTCTGAAAAAGGGATGTAACATGGCGGGTTTATGAAGGATAAACTGAACTTGTGAACACAGAGGTGAGCAGAAGATCTCCTGTAAGATCTAATGACAACATACAGCAGTCTGGTGAGAAGCTGTGCTTCAGGCATCAGTGCCATCGTATTTGCAGCATGCAGTCCGAATTGTTACTCTACAAAAAGATGATCACGACAGTTGTGAGTTATCATGTGAAAATGGTCAATACTGGTAAATTTTGCTGCCTACAATCAAAAGAGGAACTTGGACGCTCTCTGGGGACCTGATTTTACTCCAGGAGATCAGACGGCTGGCTTTATTTGAAATAAAAAGACACTGCCTGAAAAATGCCTGAGGCTTCCAAGAGGAAATGGAAAACACAGTTGTTCCATGTTCAGGGTGTGCAGTTGCTCACAGGCTATAAAGTATGGGGGTGGGAGAATAATATATATCTACCATATTCAGTAAGTTCATCAGGTATTAGGGAATTCTGTGAAATATATTCCACAAATATTATTATACTACAGCTGGGATCACACATGCCGTAGTTGTGACTTCCAAATGACTGCAAACCCTTCTCATCAGTCATCAGTAATGGTTAACAAAGAAAAGAAATCTAGGGTTAGGATTTTTAATAAATTGATATTGATGGTATTATAATGCTATTTGTAAACTAGGCTGTTTCTGGAACACAGCTTTCAGCTCTGTTTATTCTATTTCAAAGAAGACTATAGGGAAAATAGAAGGGGTTCAGAGATTAGCAATAAGAATGCTTGGAGAAGTGGAAAGAGTACCATATGAAGTAAGATTGAAAAGACAGGAGCAGTTTATTTCAGAATAGAGATGAACAAGATGGGACATGAAAAATAACCGAGTGAAAAAGACGGTGCGTAAAAATGGGTTTATAGAGAAGCTAGTGCAGGCTTTCTACTTGCCTTCTGACATAATATTGGAGGAAGGCAGTATTCAGAGAAATTGAAAGACAGCAGATCTAAAATTGACGGGAGGAATTATTTTTTTTCAGCCAACAATAAGCTAACAAAAGTCATTGCCACAATGTATTACTGGAGTCAAGAGCTCAGTTGGATTAGAAAAGGAAATGGATGTTTGTATAGATTATAACAACAGCCAGAGTTACTAGGGTTTTAAAAATAATCAGGGATCTAGAAATGATATAAATTCTCCTGCTTCGGGGCAAAAGACGATGATAGCAGCTAGGAATATTATTTTTTTATGGGCAGCACACCTTTTAACTGTGCGCTGTGAGGGTTCTTGAATTTTCCCCTGAAGCATCAGAGGCTAGCTGTTGGGAGGCAGGTGGTCAGAAAGACCTCTAATATTTCCTAAGAACAGTTTTAATGTTCAGTTTCAAAAGGGGATGTTGGAAAATATTTGTTCTGCTGTCTGAGCTACTTGTCTGGAATACTCAAAAATATTATTTTTTGTGGGTTGTCACAGTTTTGTGTAGCTGTGCTGCCGAGATGGCTTCTGCAAGCAGCAGCTACAGGCCCTAGACTGTAAACATCAGCTGGTTCAAGGCCAAAGTTGCTGCTGACCAGGGCCGAACCAATCAGCCATGGTTACAGCACCTCTGTGAAT
>VZTU01020215.1:0-22950 GCA_013400835.1 Zapornia atra | reverse complement strand
TAAAATATTGTATCAGAGGATGCTGGACCATGAAATACACCTTTGGAGTATAAGGAATTAACATGGAGCAGATGCTGAATATTGTGTATGGTACAACTGCAGCCTTGTAATGACTGCCTGACAAAATATGTAAAACTCTTTAAAAATGAATGCAGTAGAAAAATTAACCTGTCCTGCTTTCTGCATAAGCAGAAGCACCTTTGCTGTGAGTTTAACTTCTTTATTAGATACCTCTGAAAAATATCCTATGTTTCAGTCATTTTAACACACTAAGGCTTCTTTTACCAGAGTCTGCAATAATAGGCGTAGATGTAGGGCATATTGTATGCAGCTATTATTAGCACTTTCAGTGGATTCTGACATACACAGTCATAATACATTGTCTTTGATCATCTACAACAGTTGGGAAGCTGCCCTAATATACCGCTACTTTCTCTTTTTTTTTTTTTAAACTTTCCTTTAACAATTTTCCTTTCTGCATCTAGTGTAAATATCTCTACATAAAATTATCACTGGGGTTAGAGAAATTTGTAATTTCCATTCCATAAAAGCTTCAATGACTTAACATTTTAAAATCTGTGGTCTCCAGAGAAGAATAACATGAAAATCTCAGGAGGAAAAGGGAATGAAAATTTTGCTTTAGACTTCATGTGAAATATAAAGAAACTGAAGCAATTGTCTGGATATTTTAAACAGTCACATTCTTACTTTCTTGGAACTTGCTTAGATAAGGGTTTTGTGCCTTCCAGGTGTCAATTTTGATGCACAGAAAGTATGTATTGCAGTTTAGACATACCGTGTAATTCCAAGTAGCTGAAAAACTAAACTGGGAGTGAGATGAACGATCTACTCTGAATCACATTGTACCTTTGTTATAGAATATGAAATGCTTTTGGGTAGGCAGAATTAAAAACTATTACTTTCAGCTGTGCTGAACCCTCAAGAGTTGCTTTTGAAGACTAGGTTTTCGAGCAGCTGAACTGATTTTCTTAATTGTTGTATTTACCTCAAGAAGCATCTCTTTTTTTCCCAAATGAAAATGTATTTTGGATTTTCTGGGAGAGTTTGTCCCATGCAAGCCAAAGGAATTTCTTGAAATTTCCTCTCTTCATTGTTGAAAGACATAGCATGTCCTTGCCCTACCTAAGGGTGATTTTCCTTCCATTTAATTCCCATTGCTCTCAGCATGAAAATATGTGGGCTTAGCATTTTCTTGTTGTTAGGTGAGACTTTGATTAAACAAAAAATAGTGTGTTATACTTGTAAGACCCTGATAGAATCTATGCAATTTGCATCTGCTTTTTAGTATTGATGGGTGTATATGCCAAAAAAGATTTTATTTTTTCTTCAGTTCTATTTTAGTGTTTGACAGCTCACAGACAGTGTTCTAGTAAATGCCTAGTGATATCTGACACTGCTGTTTTCACAATGTATTTCTTAAATATAGCATAGTCAGATTACATTTGCACAATATTTGGTAATTTGTTTATGACTGTAAACATCTGCTGACTTCTACAATTTAAGAACAGTCTGCATTCAGAGAGGGAGTTCTGCCTGGCAACCTTGAGCCATTGTTTCTCAAACAATTACAAAGTGTGAAATCCTTTTGTGAAGCCGCATGCATAAACAAGGAGGCAAACCTGTTCTGGAAGTCCAAGTGACTTGCACATAGTTTTATTATAAAGTCCAATGCTAGCACTGTAGTGCCATCTGCTGAGAAGTAGTGAGGACCAACTGGTATGTGAACAGAGTTTTCCAAATGCCCTTCTCTGTCTTGGATGTCAAATTCTCAGTTCCCTCATACTTCTCTGCTTGCTGACAATTAACACTATCATTTTTTCTTAACTTTTTTTTCCTTATACTGAATGGTATTAAGGTTCTCAATCACAAGATCATTTCTCTGAAGCATTGTCACTTCAGTGATGTTTATGTAGCAAACCTTGGAAGGTGAAGACACAGACTAAAAATACTTCATTTTAATCTGTCAGAAAGTTTTTCTGTAACCTCATTGTGCTCTGAGACCCCAAACATAGATTTAGAAGAGATCGTTTCTGTTTTCAGGATCCCTGGTTTTATTGTCTAATACACCCAGTGTGGGTTTCTTGCATGAGTTGGTTTGGTCTATGCTACATGAAAGCACTCCCTACCTCAAAAAAAAGGTCTACATCCAGTTCTTTCATGGCCCTTGACCTCAGGTCTTGTTACCCTTTTCTGTGCAACTGGCTTCAGCTACCTCTCCTCCAAAAATACAGCTACAGCCTGAAGGAAGAGCACACAGTCCAATGTCAGGAATGGTGGAGAAAGTCTGGGTATGGGCACTGCCCTTCTGGCAGAGCAGGAGCTGCCCTCCTCATCCTCCTTTTGGATAGCCTTTCTGTGAGGAAGGTGTCAACAACCATTATCAGTGCATGGTGAGTGGCATGTCTCTAAAGGTATCCCTAAGGAATGATTTTTAGAAGATTCCCAAAACCTAAAGACAGTCACAGCTTTGGTGCTGTGGGAGCAGCTGCAGGTCACGTTTCCTCAGAGTGTGTTTTTGTAAAGGGATATCTAGGCTTTGTTCCCACTTGTCATGATACCTGTCGTGATATTCTTTTCAACAAGGAAACTTTTTCTTAATCAGTGGTGAAAGTGGACTTTAGGTTGATGAATAATATAGCTAATGGCTGCAAAGAAATAGAGTGAAGTATGTGCTTATAATAAAACCCTAGGAAATAAATGCTAGTGAGGGGAATTGAAGGTGTTAAAAATATCAAAAGGCATGCCTTTGCTTATCATGATCTGATACTCTTAGGCTCTAGTTAGTTATAATGATTCGTTTCTGTCTGTATTGCTCCAAATGAATATATATTTCAGAAAAACAGCAGTGTAAGTCACTTTAAAAGAGAAACACAAGTCTAGAAGTTTCAAGTTAATAGGGAAAATAATTTTACGTCTCTTGAATAAAAGAATTAAATCAATAGGTTTTCAAGACTTTTACATCTGGAAACTTCTTTTAGAAAATGCAATAGTGTCAAAGCAGAGGATAAATCACAATGAGAACATTAGTATAGGAAGCAATATAATATAAAAAGTATCCAAAGGGACAGTAGAGATTACAAGTCTGAAGGACAAATTTCTAGGATGAGAAAATGATGTTCCATCTATTTTGCTGTAATAGTAGTACTGATTTGAAGTTATAAATTCTTCTAGAATACATGGGCAAAGAGCAAAATCTTTCACAAAATATACTAGTGTCTTCTGAGGGTCTGAATGAAGACTACAGGCACAGCAGTGCAGAAAGTTGCAAACAATGGGAAGTATTTATGAAAGTGGATCAATAACTGTACTGGAGATGCATCCCTTGGGGTACTCTGTATTTGCTGATGCCATGTGGAAGGGCACATAGGAAGTAGACTCAGCCTCTTTGCCAAAGGTGCCTTTATGGCTCAGCCTTAATGGAGAATCACGGTCTGATTTCACAGTAGTTTGCAAGTTCCAGAGAGTGGTTTTCATCTGTTTCGGACTGGGAGAAGTGTATTTTGTTTCTGTAAACACAGTAAGCATACTTGCCTGGTCCTGGTTCTTGTGGTAAGTAATGCATGTTCATGTCCTTTCACTACCTGACTCGAGAGACAGGAGGTAATGAAGGCAGGGAAAGCTGTAGATTTTCTTCACCTGTACCTTGGTGAACTGTCAAGTTAGCCAGATTCCGGGTCACCCTTTTGTAAAGTTACCTGTGAAACTGGATATTCCTTCTCACACTTTGCCAGAAAATGTGACCACAATATACCTATGGACAACTATAGCATTATCTCAGAGTATTTTGCCAGAATGCCAGAGTGCTAATTTTGACAGCTATGTCAGCAGATGATCACTGCCATTTATTTTGTTTTCAGAGCTTGTGGGGCTGGTTAAAATGGCTTGTCTTCTGTTTGCATTGGAATAACACTTCATTTTGCTGCTCAGGGACCCATAAAAATGGATTATTGGAAAGAATTTGTGTCACATCAATAGGCTTCTTATCTAAACTCCCAAAGTTTTTCTAATTAAGCTTTCTCAGGAGAAGTGGTGAGCCCAGCTTAGTAACTTTGTGACCAGTGACTTAATAAACAACTGAGAAAAAAGAGCATTCAAAAAATCCAAACTTGATATGTTACTTATCCCATTTGGCTGGAATCAATTAAAAACTTAATGTATCATTCAATTGCTAAATTTAAAAAATTATTCCATCAAGAGAAGAGACTACCCATGCTAACTTCAAACTCAGGGTAGCCAACTAAGTTTACAAAATGGCCTTCCATTACTCAAAATGTAAGATTTTAACAGAAGTGGAAAAGGGCTTAGGTGAGAGTAATAGTACCTGATAGGTCAAAATGCCTATTTTTATAAAGATACCCCTTGACCAGTTTTAGTAAAATATATTTAGAATCTTTTCTACCTAACTAATCTTTCATCCTTGCTTACTTTATAGTCAGATACATAGACTTTGCTCAGTACACTTACTGAGTCCGCTTCTTGAGCACCCAGCTAGTGAACTTTCTGTGATGGCATTTCCTTAACGAGAAAAGTGTTTGCTTATAACTGCTAAACGATGTAACTACTTTCCCAAAGCAAGACACTTACAGAGTTGTTCTTTCTGCATTTTTTTTCTGTTACCTGTTCGGTGTGTGGCACATTATGCTTCTAACCTTAAAATCCATATTGTGCTACATGGTCAGTAAAGGACCTTTGCTGTTAGGGAGGTTAGGGAAGCAAGGGTTGACCCTTTCAATTATATGGGTGCTTTCAAACGTTGGTTTTTACTTTCAAGTTTCAAATTTCAGTTTGTATGACCTACAAACTTCTTATAGCAGTTCCATTGTTTTGTTTTTTTTTTTCTCCTTCAAGTCAGTGATTTCTTATGTCCATAAGAATGGGTATTTTTTTCAGGAAAGCACAGTGATGCTGAGCACGTGTAGCACAATATATAACATACAAATTACTATTGGCACTGTTAGCTATGGAAATAGAAGAGTTGAGATTAACTATGTTACATAATTAAATGGCGCAAATATTTTCATCTGGCCATTATAATTCAGGAGCAAAATACTTGATTATGTTCTGAAATTCATTTCATGTTTGAGATGGTTTTGTTTATTCATTTAGAGAATTGTGTGGATTGATTTTCTTCCAAAAACATATGCTTCCTTATGAACACATACAGCTGTATGTCTCTGGGAACCTTTTGTACTTGTGCTCCAGATAATAACTTTATTTCTCAGCAGCAATATAGGTAACTTGAGTTGTGAAGGGGGCATGTTTGATCTAGGTAAGTAATTTTGCTGGTATTAAAAATAAAATTTACATGCTATGCATCTCAAATCTGAAATGTGGTAACAAGTTAGATCTACCTATCCAAAGGTTGCTTTTCAACAAGTAATTTAATTTATTAGAGTATTAAATTGACTTGAACTTTTAAGACTAAATGTGGTGCACTATTTCAATTGGTGCTGAGATCCTGCATCAATGTGATGTGAACTTCAGACATTTTATTTCAGACAAAGTCCCCTGCATGCAGTATATTTGTTGTGAGTGGGGTGGAAACAAAAATTGCTTTTTTGACTGTAAACACTAAGTGATCCTAATGCCACACTGCCCTTTCTTCTGTCTCCTGCAGATGGTGGTACATGTTACTGCAACTATGGTAACATCATTTATTTTTGTTAGTGCTGAATTTCTCCCTTTATTTCTGTTTGTTCCTGTTTGTTTCCAAGTGACACCACAGATTCTGTGGCTTGAATCTCTCTGAAAAAGGGGAGTGAGGCTGTCAATATCTTTACATGCAAACCCCAGGTGATGAGATCTCCTCCAGGCTCTCCTATCCAATGATCTGCAGTGCTCAGCACCCAGGCAGGTAGCAGAATCTGTTGCGTGCTTATACTAAACACTCTGTTTACGATAGCCGCAGCAGGGGCACAACTCCAGAGTGCAGCTTGACCCAGATTATCCGTTCAGTGATTTTTCTTTTCTTGAATTTTGGTGATCATTTATCCTCTTCTTGCACACTACCTCTACTGTCACCTGGTTACCTGATCATTTATCCTCTTTTTCCATGGTATTGCCACCAGATTACCTACTATGAAAGGAGACTTAGTCTTCTTTTGACACTGATTTATGAGCTTTGCTGTTTCTTTGGGACCACAGACTGCATCACACTGTACCTTCTTGGAGAAATGAGGAAAAGAAGGATCAATAAAAACAATAGGATGGTGATAGATGAGTTGCAGGAACAGCAAGAGAAGGTAGAGTAGGCATGTGAAGAAGGAGAGGTGCCATATTTGTATGTTCATGAGATCTGGCCTTCCAAGGGGCTTGAGATAGTATAGGTAATCATGCAAAATACAAAATAACCTGTGCAGCTGAGCTTGTTATACATATGTCAAGTACTGCCACCTGTTTGTTGTGACCATGAAAGTTTTAAAGACCCTCTGTTAGCACACGCAATCTGTATTACATCCTGGAAAGCATTATGCAGGTACAGTTCAATCATTAGCCTGTGTCCCCACTTGGGGCAGGCAGGAATTTGGAAATCACAGTGGAAAGGTCTTCCCGTTTAGTTTTTTCCAAAAGCAATCTACTTCATGTTCACGGAAACCGGCTCACAAACAAAACCAGTGAAGGAAATCATTTGGGGATTCACTCCAGATACTCTCTATGTGCCAAAATACTAATGTTGTCATGTCGTATGTCTCAAAATGAGGAAACTTTTGCTGTTTTTAGCTTTTGAGAAGAGAATGTTTAATTGGGTTTTGTGTATAAAGCTAGCCTTGAATAATGCAAATTTCTAGAAAGATCAGAAGGTGCTTTATAACCATTCTCCACACTAAAAGAGGTTGGAGGCTTGCTGTTTTTCATTGAAAGTTAAAATATTATGTAGTATTGGTAGGATTTCAAATGAATTGATGAGGGTGTTGTTCCATTGTCATTGTGAGGCCCCAAAGGCTGTTTTGGAATTGCTAACAGCATGGAAGGAGAGTTATTTTTCCAGCTGTCATACTTTAAATTTCTTGCTTATGAACTCAAAGATCCGATATTGTAATTCATCCATTGGTAATGTACCAACATCATGTTATTTAATGTTTGTATTTTGTTTTTTATCTCCAGAAAGAGGCTATGTTTTGCAGTCTCAGTGAAGAAGTAGAAGAGAGCTATTGTGAAGGAAAAATTGCCTGTCCCCTCTTGTCTGCTCTGGGAGATACTGCTTTTTTTAATACTCAGATAAAGTAAGAATAGGGATGCCATACCTGGAATTGACCCATCAATCACAGTTAATTTTTATAATAATAGCAATACAAATGTTTAGTGGTATAAAATAAACAGTAATTCAGAATATAAATTATGCTTTATCAGAATTTTTCCCTCTTGGCTTAAAAATATTTATTAATGACTTAAATTTCTTCCAACTGAGTATTAAAATTCCTAGTACATCTTTTGGTTAGTGATAAACGCTTATAACTATTGATAACACAATATTTACAGCCGAAATCCTGTATATTTACTGCAGAACATTCGATGGGTCTTTATTCTTGCCTGATGTATTCTTCAAATTGTTCTTATACTTTGGGAAAGTGGACACAAACAGTTCAGTCATGGCTCTCTTGTGAAAGTTCAGGACTCGTTATTTTAAGTAACCAAGGGTAAGATGAAACCCTGCAATTTAAGAGAAATATTATCCCTGAGCAGAGATCAGAACCCAGCTCTCATTTAGGTTCTTGGATACCCTTCCACACCCATCTCCTTTTTTTTTCCTTTTCTTTTTTAATTTTTAAATGGTGCTGATTTGTCACTTACATATAATGGCTGTAATCCCCACAACCAAACTTGTCAGTCATTCTCTACCATAATAATGTGCTGAGATTTTTAAAAGTCTGGTGATGAGTAGGATCTCATTTAAGCAACAAAGAAAACTCAGATAATTGTTTCAAGTGCAGAGCCCTGCTTCACTGCAGACCATACTCAAGTCCTCTACATTGTCCAGGTTCAGTGACCTAGAAACAAGAACTCCAGTACTAACAGAGAGACTTCAAATGTCAGGAGTTTCAGTACACACAATGCAAGGGAGTAATGGCATAGTGCTTTTCACATGCAGTCTGACACTTATATTTTCCTTTCTTTAAAGGATCTTGAGCAAAAACTTCCCCCTCACTCCTGCCCCACCCCACCCCCTCCCACTCTCTAATGAAACTTCTGTTAAGGAGCTCTTTATAATGGCAAAGTGAAAGAAGGTATTAACATAGAGTAAATGGGCAGTTTTGAGATTTCTTATGTAATGATATACATTTCTCTGCTTTAAAACCCCAGGCTTAGAGATGGACTTTGTTACCGGTAACCTTTTAAAGAGAAAGTTCATGAAAGCTGTCAACATGTAGTTCAGATGTCTTGACTCTACATATTTGCATCCTGTAATAAAAAGTCTGATTTGACTCATGCTGATGCATCCAAGCTAGGTTTCTACTAGGTAATATGAATGCTGAAGTCACACCAGCACAAAGGTTAGCATGGCTTAGTGCTTGAGTGTTTGGTCAGACTCAGCTTTGAAGCTTTGGTTTCAGTGATTACATGACTGTTAATACCTGAATTTGCAAATTTGAATCTGGTTTTGTGCTTCTGTTTGGTGTCAGGCATTTGTCTGTGATAAAATCACACCCTGGAACTGATTCATGGTGGAGTAACCTTACACTCTTGACAACCACTGCCTCTACCCGTCAAAGCATTGGCCCTTATTCCTTCTGAGGCTGCAGTGAGTGCCACATCCTTATGGGTTGTTCGTCATACCAAGGCTTGTTCTTGCAGATCTTTCTTCATCCTGTCAGGGTAACTTCTTGCTTTATCAAGAGAGGTGACACCATACAATCAGTGACCTCTGGAAGAGAATGCAGTGAGATGCATAGTGAATACTCAGCGTATCACCCAAAGTAATTGTGGGCTCAAACAAAAGAAAGAAAAAGGAAAAGAAAGTAAATGAAGTACATGGCCTAGGATCTTCTTTAAATTATAATTGTTTGTACAGTTATACATAGTTTTCTTCACATTGACAGATGAGAAGCTCCGTTTACTGTAGAAAACTTTACTTGTGATGACACAGAAGAGCTCTTTCCACCCTGCAAACTGTATCACACCCTTATCACATTGCCAGTTATATCCTTGCAAATCACTGACAGTCACTCCAAAATGTGACTGTTACACACACCCTGTGGAACTGAATCAGACTGCCGAAATGGAGACACTTCACAGAGTAAGAACCGGTGAACAGAAATTCATGAAAAGCCTTTGTGTTCCATGGAATCACAAAATAGGAAAGATTGGAATGGATGTTTGGAGATGACCTAGTCCCACTCTCCCGCCCAAGCAGGGTGAACTATAGTAGGTTGCTTAGGTCCACTTCAACATCTCCAAGGATGCGCACTCCACAATGTCTCTGAACAATGTTTCACTGTTCAAACACAGTAGCACTTTTTCCTGTGTTTAAACATTGTACACTGTGTATTGCAGTGTGGGCCCATTGCCTCTGGGTCTGACAATGAGAATGACTGAAAAGAGCCTGTCTCTTCTTCTACCCAGCCTCCCTTCAGGTATTTTATATATATTTATGAGATCCCCTCTGCGCCTTCTTCAGGCTAAGCAATCCCAGCTCTCTCAGCCTTTTCTCCCCGGAGACATGCTTAAGTTCCTTCATCATCTTGGTGACTCTTCACCCGACTCTCTCCAGTATGTCCATGTCTGCCTTGTACTGGAGAGCCCAGAACAGGACCAGTGAGGAAGGGAAGGATCACCTCCCTCCACCTCCTTCCTGGCAGCAGTCCTCCTCATGCAGCCCAGGAAGCCGTTAGCCTGTGTCACTGTATTGACACATTGCTAGCTAATGTTCAACTTGATGTCCACCAGGACAGGACGCCCTAGACATTTTTCACAAAGCTGCTTTCCAGCTGATTGAGCCCCAACCTGTGCTGGTGCCTGGAGTTATTCTTCCCCAGGTGCAGCACTTGGCACTTCCCCATTGAACTGGACGAGGTTCCTGTTGCTCATTTCTCAAACTCCTTCTGGATGGCAGCACAGCCACCTTGGGTGTCAAGCACTCCTCACATTTTCTATTGTCTACAAATTTGCTGAGAATGCACTTGGTCCGGTCATATAGACCATTAATTAAGTTGTTAAACAGTATTGGTCACAGTATTTACCCAGCTGGACTTTTAACCATCCCTTTCTTCCTTTCTTGGTAACCTCAAGTTTCCATTTCAAAGATTTTCAGATGCATAAGTGGCAACATTTTTTTCATGGGTAAGATTTGTTGAAAGAGTTTAGTTCAACCTTCAGAAAAATCTCTATGACAATTGGGTTCTGAAGGTACCAGGTTTTTTGAAGGTGCTGATTTTTCTTATTTTTTGACATATTGTACAGAATTATCCATGGAGGACTTATCTCCATAAAATTACTGAAGTGCAGATATAATATGATATCTATGACCACTAAGCACTTCCTTTTCACTTTTTCTGAAGAAAAGTTTTGACCTCTCCCTCTTTTTTGACTTTTTTTATTTTCCCTGTGTTGCATTTCAAAGTTTGCATGTAGATTAATGCTACCTAAAATGTGACTCAGTAGGTGAGGAGCAATGAATTTTACCTTGCACTACACAAGTGAGACACAGTTCAGATCACTTAGACAGAGAATATTTATGCCCTATATACCAAATGGGGAACAAATATGCTTGAGGACAATAAAGCCCACACACGCTTGCCAAAAATATATGCCTTGTAGTCTGTAGTGCCCTATGTCTAGTGTGTACTGTGCTATGTATATGATGTGTGTAGACATACTGACGAAACTGGGGGTGCTGATTTACTGTTGTATAGAAATGGTGTGTGAACAGAGATGAATTTCTGACCCATGAGGGAAAATGTCCAATATACACCGTATTAGTTCTTGTAAGAAGGATGACTGAAGGAAACATTGAAGTACCTGGCTAGTTGAAGTTTTGCAGGCTCTACTGCTTCAGGGGCAATCTTCTGCAGCATAAATTTTTTAGAGCAGCTGAGTTCTACCAGGAGACACTAGCTAACAGGTGAGAAAGCAAATTGCTTTCAGCTAGAAGCATAGAAAATAACCAGATGCTTGAAGAGATAGTGAGCCATGTACAATGCCTATTTCTTGGATCCATGCTAGGTGCCTTTCTTGTGGCTACCACGGCATATGTGATCCACTTAATGCTTGACATAGCAAGCTTTCCTCTATCACAAGAACTGCCCTGGGCTAATGTATGCAAGATATATGAAATGTACTGGTGATCTGGATGGCATGCTATTTTCTGGTTAATACAATCCATGAAGTCAGAACCTGGGGAGGCAGAACATACCATGAGTTCATTTAGCCACTTTCAACAAGACCAATCTTTACCAAGTACTTTCATCTCTATTCTAGCAAAACTGTATGGGTCTTAATATGTCATTTTTTAAGGATAATCATGCCTCTTTCTCATGATATATCTATTCCTAGCACAGCATGTGGGATTTCTGTCTGACCAAGTTGCTTAGTATTGAAAGAATTCATTTTTTTAATCAAACTGCAGAAAAGCCATAGTTATCAGTGTCTATTTCTGGTATTTTATATGGACACATTTTGTGATGTGTCTCCTATGATATAGGACTCCTCAGTCCCTGAAGTGTCTCTGCTACCAGTGGGATTGCCATTGAAGACCGACCTCTTGCTATGTAGAGCTCAGTTAAAATAGCAAATGAAAAAGAGTGTATTAGTAATTTTTATGCATGCCCAGGGCATAAACATTAAGGATGTACAAGGGTCATACTGGAAGTCTCTGAAAACTGGCTGTAACCCCCAGCCTTTCTCTAACTTAGATCTTTTGTACTGTAAGGTAGCTGAGCTAATAGGAATCCAAAAACATGGGATAAATGAGGGCCAGTTGGAAATAAACTGTGGATGGATGTGACTGAGTGTTTGTTAAGGGAGTGAATGTAACAGTAAGCAATTGTCAGATACAAAGGGAGTGGTAAAGAAGACAGCAAGGTGAAAGCAAAAGGAATTGAGAGACCAGAGATGTATCTGAGAAAGACTGTGGGAGACAAATTTGTGGCTGAAAAGAGGCTATAGCTGTTATAATAGACCATCAGTCAAAGTAGATGGAAACAGAGTTCTAATATTCATTTTGGTGCTGCCAGTGAAACCTTGTGTTCCCACTCTCTGCTTTTGCTTATGTATCCATTTGCTCACTCTGTAAACTAGTCTGAGCCCTGTCACTGTATTTCCATGTGAAGAGCCTGCAACAACTAGATTCTGATTTCAGATGGTAGTCTTATGAGCTACTGCAATATAAATTATTTATAATTCAATTAATATTGCATAACTAAATTAATACACTTTAGACACTGTGCTTCCAGTCTATAAGTCTTTCAAGTAATAGTATCCACAGCTTACTGTGAAAGAAATGGAAGAAGGGAGATGAGCTGGTTTGCTCAGTGTAGCATGAGAAATCAGTTAGCAAAACTGGTTCACACCACTCTGTGAGTGGTGACTGGTAGAGAAGTGCTTTTCAGAAGGTAATGCTTCTGGTATGTTCCTTCCATGACAAGGCTGCTTTAATTTTGAGACAGTCTAAAAAGAGCTAGAAAGATTTCTTTTCCTTTTCTACTCTTCTACTTTGTTGATTTTTAAATTGTTTGTTACTTTCAGGTGAGAAATAGCATTTGTAGGCTCAGAGATCACTGAATCATTGTCATAGACTGTATTCTGCCTTCCCTGCTATATTACAGATGAAGACAATGACTCAAATGTTATCTATTTTAAAATATTGTTTGAAAGGGAAAGGTTTGCCTTTTTTTTATTGGTAGTATGAGTTCAATGGTTACAGAAAAATAAATCAGCTCTTATGACTTTGTTTTGTTCCAGAATCTCTCCTATTTTGGGTGTCAATTTAAGAACATTGTAGTATTGTAGGGGATACAAGGTGTTATAATTAAACACCTTGTATTTTTACCCAGAATTAATTCCAAATGCTGTTTGCTAACTATTGTGTCTGGTTCTTATCATTGTGGAGATCAAGTGAGAAAGGTGCTGGATAGTTTCAAGCCACTAGTTTTTATTAGATTCTTTCTTAGACTGTTATTTATGATGCATGCATGTTTTGCAGTTTTCTCTTGATGTATAAATGGCACCTGCAAAGGGAAAGTGCAGAGGAAGACAGGTGAAGGATTCTCAGCTCACCAAGCACACTGACAGGGAAAGAGAGAAAGAATAAGTTTCAAGTATATATGAAATTCTCATACACAGTTTTCAGTGGGTTTTTTAAGCGTTGTATTCATTGGGCAGCATAACACAAGAAGTTTGGGATCTTAGGTTTTTCCAGTGCTGTGGTCATGGTCTTCAGAATACAGCTTATTTGTCTTCAGAATGCTGCTTTTTATTAAGGTAGCAATTACTCACAATTTTCAACTACAATAGCAGGAAATCATGAATGTACTTAATATAAGAGTCCCAGTGTTTTAATAGCAACTAATGCAGAAGACTTTGTTCAGTTAGAAAATTCAGGAACTGAAAGATATTTCTAATGAACAAATTTCCATTAGGATTGATTTAAAGAGCAATCAAGTAAAGTAGACATACAGAAGACAGAGAATCTGTGTACACAACCTGACTTCAAGTAGTGAAAATCTAAGACTTGGTGGGGGAAATCTTTCCTTGGCTTCCAGTTACTCCTTCTACTTTTATACATTTCTGTCTGATAGAAGCCATTCAGGTTCCTCTTTCTTCAATTTATGATGACTGGAGGGCACTTTGCTGGTGATGAAGTGACATTATTCATAAGGGCAAAAGTGCTCAATGATACAGTACTACTAGAAACTAAACTCCTGTGAATAAAAAGGTCTTGAAGAAGATAGATAGTGAAATTTTCACTGAACAGTCAATAAAATTCTTCCAGAAAGCTACTGGATTTGGTTGGTAGTGGTTGTAGTGGTTTTAATGTATCCTATAAAGAAATCTTGAGTGTCATTTCAGTAGCATAAGTTCTAGGTTCTCTTCCTCTTTGCCAAAATAAATCCAAAGGCAAAGCTTTTGTTGAAGGTTGCCCACTGAACCACTATCACTATCTGATGTAAAATACATCCTCTAGGTAGATTTTTATATCTTCTAGGAATTTCTTGAGGTTGGAGAAAGAGTTTACAGTAATTTATTCTTATTATTTGTGAAAAGTGATATTTTTATGTAGTTCTTGCTGTACACTGTATGTAGATTTATCTCAGGATAAAAAGTATGTCATCATAAAGAAAAGAAATCTAAACTACTGTTAGCGACTGTCATGGGTTTGCCACAGCAGGCAGCTAAACACTACATAGCTGCGGGCTCATCTCCCCTGATGGGATGTGGGAGAGTGAAAGAGAGAAAGCTCATAGATTGAAATGAAGACAGCTTAATAGGTAAAGCAAAAGCTATGCAAGCAAAGCAAACTAAGGAATTCATTTGCATTTCCCATGGGCAGGCAGGTGTTCAGCTCCACAATGCTTAATGGTGACTTCAGAAGACAAACGCCATCACTTCAAATGTCACCCACCCATTCTTCTTTTTCCCTCAGATTTAGATGCTGAGCATGATGTCATATGATATGGAATATCCTTTCAAACACTGGGAGTCAGCTCTTCTTTGTCCCTTCTCATCTCCTTGTGCACCCACAGCCCAGCCTACTCACTGATGGGGTGGTGCGAGAAGAAAAGGCCTTGGCCCTGTGTAAGCGCTGCTCAGCAGTAACAAAACGTCTCTATATTATCAACACTGTTTTCAGCACAAACCCAAAGCACAGCCCCGGACTAGCTAATGCAAAGAAAACTAACTATCCCAGCCAAAACCAGCACAGTTACAGATATATATAGCTATGTGTGGAGTGAGACTTATTGAAATAATGACAACACCACCATTTAGTATTTGTCTTTGTCATTGCAGCCATTAAATCATGTGCCTCAAACTGAAAGTGAGTTAGGAATTAGAGAGTTTGTGGCAGGAGCTGCTGAACTTCCAAAAGACTCAAACCTCTAGCTCCTTCAGTAGACCAGACTGCTGGAAATGCAGATTTTTGCCTTTTCTAAGGACAAAAAAAGTGTCTCAAGTGGTTCATCATAACTAAGAAATTACTTTTGCAGTTAAAGGAGCATGCAGGGTCTCATATTCTTTGGATTGTGAAATGCACTGCAAAACATAAATTCGTGATGAAGACACACCCTCAAATCAGTCTAAAGAGTGAGCCAAACTCTCTCCTGGTCACACTTCTGACTGCAAGTAAAACTCCCTCTGAAATTTCTAGATGTCGTTCTGGCAGGCCAGTATTGACCAAATCTGGAGCTGGGAGCAAGATGGTCCCTGCCTGTAAGAAGCAGACAGAGAGACCCGTTGCTCCCCTCCAAGGAGGGAGGGGAGCTGATGCTGAGATGAGATGAGATGAAGGAGGCAGTTTACCTTATTGACAAGAGAGAACAGCAGTGGGAACAGAGCTACCTGGGTGTTGCTTTCAACATCTAATTTTGCCAAATGGAGCTAACTTACCTCAAGGACAGCAGGATAGCAGACTAAAACTATAAATAGATTGGAACTGTGGAAGGTATTAGAACTTTTGAGGGATGGATAGAGTCTAATTGTTAAAGTATGCTAATAATTCAATACGCCATAATACATGTGGTGATGCCTCAATTTGTGTTTACTGTCTTCAAACTACTTTAAAGTTACCTTATCTCATTACAGTCTTAGTTCTTCAAGTAATGAGTTGTACCAGATATTCTCAAACACAAGTCTGTGTCCTTTTTATGCAGTATATGTACTTCATGATGTAGTATATTTGAGGGGTTGCATCAAACCACCTACCTTTGTATATATCTCTTAAGAGATCAAGGGTTACTTGCCCATAAAAATGATGCTTAATAAACAAGTGACAGTTACATTTTGAAAGGGTGGGGGTTTTTTTGTTATTGATCATCTTTGTTAATGCAGTAATCCTCCCCTGCAGTGTAATAGAAACCCTTACAAATATAACGTCACCCTGTGCCTAAATGAGTTTATTCCTCCTCAGTCATGTAGGCATGTTGTCAGGAGTGGTGTGCTCACTACCCTACGTGCATTAAAAATATTAATATTAATATCATATATTTACCATGTATCACCAGAAAGTGTATCTATTGTTTTCACTTAGTAGGAGAGTATATTGCAAGACCCTAAGTACAGCAACAGAGCTATGATACTTGATACTGATAGTTGCTCATATAAAATTTTTTATTTAACCCCTCCCCTTTGCTCACTTTCCTGTTTCCTCACATTCCTTTAGTTCACAAAGCTTAAAATCCCAGATTGATTGGGAGGTTTTTTTACTTTACACTCTTAATCCATTGACTGGGTTGAACACCAAATGGCCGTCTTCTACCCTCAAAGGCATGACTACCTCCCACAGACACACCTGTGAATGTTTTGCTTGAGTGGGTGATATGTATGCTTTGAAGGCTGAATTTAGTTCACTTGCATAATGCTGGATCACTGTAAGCCTCATTTGAGTACTGAACTTAGATCCCATTATTGTCCATTGTTAAAGATTGCAATTATGTTGACCAAAGCAAAAGATATTTTTCTGAAGGGGATTAATTTAGCTGAACCCCTCCAACTTTACCTGGAACACTTTTACCTGGTGAAAGCCAGTGGAACAACTGCATCACAGTAATTTTCCCATGGAAATACACTATTCATTTTCTATCTGCACAATGGAACAGTTAAATACTGCAGATGGAAAAGGTTACCTTGCCCTGTGGTTTGTCAGAGGGCAAGCCTGGCAGCAATTAAAGACAAACAGGGATGGATAAGGGCTACTACATGATTTCATTAAATAAATCTGACTACCAAAATAGTTTTCAGCTCTTCCCCTTCCCAAATAAACAGAGAGCATGAAACAGTATCTCAGGCAAAATAATCAGAACACCCAGCTTTATTAAAATGCAGACAATTATGAGGAATAGCAAAGGATGAATGTAAATATCCAGTGCAAATATATAATTTGCAATTCTGAACGTTTTGGTTATACACTGTAATGGAACAGACAGCACATTATGTCTGATTTATTTTAAATTTTATAAAACAGAAAAAGGAAAGAGACAGGAGAAATGTTATGTAGAACTAATGGAAAAAATATGCTGAATAGTAATAAACAAATTTTCTTTAAAGGTACTTTTTCTGCTTAAAGATAAGGTAAAAATTGTTTTTAGAATAACTGAAACTTTAGTCATAAAGAGCACAGATATATTCTTCAGAAAATTATTTATCCAATTTAGAAATGCCCTCACCTAAAGAGACTGTCTTTCATGCAGAAGAACTAGATTAACCCAATAAGAGTCTTTAAAGATTGTTTATGAATCTTGGCTTCTGACTGAAGCACTGAGCACAAGCTCTTATGCATCAAGCTACTCCAGCCATGGATTTTAAATTTACTTGACATACAGCTCCCTTACCAACAGAATGTAAAAGAGAAACAGCCAGAGCACAAGCAGTTGGAAGTCTGCTGGTTAAAGAAAGCCCTGATAATACAGCATACTTCCTTGCTTTCTTTTACATGTTATGGGAGAAACCTTATGCTTCCTTCACATGCTTCAAATAGTTTATTGGGGTATCTGCCTGATCCTAGAACCCCGGTTCACGTTTAACAAAATCATGTAGCCATTGGTAGAAATCTTGTCTGTATCAGGGCTGAAGGTTAAAGCTACTAAGGTCTGTAGTTATCAACTTAGGAAATATCTACTGTTATAAACTAGTAGTTATTAGCATCATGCTATAACCAATCTGCTTTAATGAAGTTACATTCTCTTTCACAAAAATACATGCCAGGGGAGAGATGTAGGTAGGTACCCCAATTTTCAGAGTAAAACTCCATTACTGCCACGCATGAACACTGCCCTTTTTGCTGGTTTAGCTATCCTGTCATTGTATATCACCAGCGTTGGTCTGCCATTTTGACAGACTTCCAGCCCAGGCCTTCACAGCCAAGCGTCTGTGTATGCTTGTTCTCCATAGCATATGTTGGAAGATGTTCATAATCAAGACAGCATCTCTGGTGCATTATGTTCATTCTTTGTAGCCCCTTACAAGTGATAGAATCACAGAATATTGAAATATCTCTGGATTAATGTTTTCAATATGGAAGAGCAAAGAAGTTGGTATGAAAGCTGAGAGCCCTAAAAGGAAGCTTGGAGACAAAACTTGGAGACATTGTTGAGGCTTAGTCTTAAGAAGACATGACTATTGAATTTGAGTATGTATAGAAACACTCTGACAAATCAAGGCCTAAGTACCAGGCTTTAAGAATTATCTTTCACTCTAAAGAATATTTTTTTGCTCTTAAAGGAAAAAGTGCAAGCCCATGTATTCTGGCAAAGATAAGATGAGAAAGCAATCTGTATGTCTGCTGTGTGTAATAGCAGTGCCCTCACAAGTCCTCTGGATTTTCACTGGAAATGAAAGTTTTTCTCCACAGGGAGACTCCAACACAGTGGTTTTGTGTGAGGCCTCAGCTGTGTCACACCAGAAGTCAGATCTGAAATCCCAGTTCCATGGGAACAGAATGGCTGCAACACACATGTATTTCAATGAGAACTAGGATCATTCAGCATTTTCCAGATCAGGGTCTCTAGGATAACAAAAGCAGTGAGCCTCCAAATCATATCCAGAATTATTTATGTTTTCATCATAGGGCTGACTCTTCCATTTTATGAACATCATAATTACTGCTATTGGACTAGAGCAAAACTCCATATTCTCACTTTTGTCTGCACAGAGCTTTCTGAAGTCTGTGCCAGAGATAATTAATGAATTGTTTAAATTGCAGTCTCTAAGGCTTTGAAAATATCTGTGGGAAATAAGCTGTTCAGTTGTTCTTTATTGCCATAATGTATTAGAAGCGACATTACTAAAAATGGGCTCATCTTTCTGGTCCAGTAGACCAATTGAGGCATTTGCATTTTGCAACCCATGACTGCACAATTGTTGGCATCACTTTTCCCTATACAGTGGCTTTGAAAAAGCCCTATAATATTATATGAAAGCTTTCAAAATCTGTGTTTCACAAGGAAAAAAACTGTGAATGAGAAGGATAAGGGATATTTTTTGACCATATATTTGAGACATACAAAAAGAAGTATTTTTTACATACTGTTCACTGCAACCAAGTTAAAGGGAAAATTGCAGCTTGTGAAAAAGACACCATCAGTAAAAACACAATCACTGACTTCTAGTGATCCTGATTTCAGTTTAATGACTGTTACTGAGATGTTTACAATTAGCTTTCTGGAGTGACTGTTAATTTACATTTTGCTCTTTAAGACCTTTTATTAGATGTAGTTTTCAAGGCATTAATTTAGCAAAAAAGAAATCCCTTATTCACTAAGATTCTTACACATTTCAAATAACCCAATGTTCAGAAATTCTGCATTTTTCTTTATAGCTGTCATAGTTTGGTTGGTTTGGGGGTTCTTGGGGGGAGGGCAAGGCTACTGGCATCCTCTGTCTGCATGCACAGTACAAAACTATCTCTGCAAGGCTGACCAATTCTATACTTTCAGACTAGTTACACATCTGTGCAATCAATATCTCTCATAATCCACTCCATAGTCTCCATTAATTATTATGTTTTGCTAACTAACTTCATTAGGTTTTTTCTTCAAGTAACATGATTTCAATGTCTTACAATAATTTGCTTCATTTATCATAGAATCATAGAATGTGTTAGATTGGAAGAGACCTTTAAAGGTCATCTAGTCCAACCCCCCTGCATTAAGTAGGGACACCTTCAACTAGATCAAATTGCTCAGTGCTTCATCAAGCCTGACCTTGAATGTCTCCAGGGATGGGGTCTCCACCACCTCTCTGGGCAGCCTGTTCCATGTCTCACCACCCTGATAGTGAAGAACTTCTTCCTAATGTCTAATCTACACCATTTCCTCTCGTCATATCACTACATGCCCTTACAAACAGTCCTTCCCCAGATTTCCTGTAGGTCCCCTTCAGGTACTAGAAGCCCACTATAAGGTGTGCCTGGAGCCTTCTCTTCTCCAGGCTGAACAAGCCCATCTCTTTCAGCCTGTCTTCATAGGAGAGGTGTGCCAGCCCTCTGATCATCCTCACAGCCCTCATCTGATCCTTCCTTTTCTGGTTGATGTACCTGTAGAAGCCCTTCTTGTTACACTTGGCATCCCTTGCCAAGTTCAGCTCTAGCCACGCCATGGCCTTTCTCCACTGAATCTAGAAAATAAACAAACGTGAGTTTTTACATTCATAACAATTTATTTCACAAGCCTGAATTCGAGACTATATACAATAGATAAAGCATCCTACTGTCAGTGAATTTTAAGCAAAGTTGCTAATGTTATTTCTCATAATAAATTCCAACTTGCTAATTTTTCTCAAAAGGCCAATGTCCCCACTTGTAATAAGTTTTCAAGTTTTGTGGTGAAAATTTCAACCATCAGGGGAGTGGTCTGGAAAGAGTCGCGCAATTTTTTTTTTAGTGCATGAGATCGTTAAGATAAATAACTGGACTGTGTTATATAACCTGCACTGGTGATAAAACAGAGGTGAGTTAATTACATTACATTACTAAAATTGTTCTTTACATAACTCTCTAAAAGCATCACTAAGCCAGACCCTTAATTGTAAGAGATGCCTTTGTCATGTTTCCAGATGAGATCTTAGAGTAGCAGATCATGTCACGCTAAATGCATTACGGTCAGTGTTTTCAGAAAATTATTTTCAGTACAGAATATCTGTAGCAAAAGAAATTGATGTGGCCTGTGACCTCTTTGATAAATTATGGTAGGATGGAGGGGATTGGTAGAGGTAAATAGGGGGAAGTGAAAAGGGCTTGGTATCTATTTAAGTCTTATGTGCTATTGAATTAATATTAATGCACAGTATTGAGCCCATTTATCTAAATCTGCATAGCTAAGCAGAAATGTCAAGTATGTAGAATGTATAAACTTTTCACCAAATTTTTCATTGTCCTAAACCAATAAAGTTGATTTCTGTTCCAAAAAATGCTTGCAGACACATGGTGTGAAGTCTTACTCTTTCACAGTTTTCCACTATTCCGTTTGGTTCTTTGTGGCAATGTGTTGAAAGTGTGCTAATGTGTTTACTGCACATCCTGGAAGTGAGATCCCACCAATTATGGAACACGGGGACATCCTTGATACACGCGCAGTCCCACAGGAAAAAGGTGTTTACCCTATCATTAAATAAGAAATGAAAGTTTAAAAATAACCTACAGCTTTCTCCTTTGACACATATCAAAAGAGATCATTAATTTCTAACTGCAGTCAGAATAAATTCATAGAGCCTTTTTTTTTTCCTTCTGTTCTTTTTTCCTTTTTTTTTTCCCAAGCAGATTAGATGAAATGCCCTGCACAAAGGCTGCATAAAACATTCATGTTGTAACTAGGGCCTGAAAGATTTAATACATCAGGAAAATATTGTAGATTTGGCTACAAAAAAAAAAATTTTGCAAGATATTAAGCCAGTCTGGGCAAACAGTTGTCTCTTGTGTATTTTGGATCAAATTCACCTTTGGTGTAAGCACACATGTCTCACTTCAGTCAACAGAGACTGAAACTGAATTCAATTCACAATGTTTAGATCCAGATGCCAGTCATTTATGCATTCAGCCACAAAAGAAAACCTGTGATTGAAGACTGAGGATAGCTTTTCAGTCTTTTAATTGATGCTAATTGCAAAGCTGTGCTTGTTTTGGAAACTGAAGTTAGCAGTAACAAACATCTCCACATTTCCTAATTATGAGTTGATATGTCAGGGTTTTGAAAGTCATATTGCACTTAGATTCAAATCATTATATAAAAGATTTTCAAAATGCAGTGAAATGGATAACTAGTACAAGAGACAAGTATTAGCTGTGTAACAAAGGTATAGCCTGAAGCTATCACAACTAAAGATGAATTCCATACTTCGTTTCAAGCTTAAAGTAACTCAAATATGTCTGAAATCAAGAAATGGCAGAATCTTGTCTCCCTTGTGCAATGAAATTGGTAACAATTAGTTCTTTGGGAATACAGAGTCGTAGCACCTGTGGTTAAATATACAACAAATATGCAAACCCCCAAAATATTAATGATGTTCACAAGCATACTGCGTGCTGCCCTATAGATAATACTCTGGCAATGATTTCCTACTAGGAAAACACTTCTCAGGCTTTTAACGAAACATTTGTTGGTGGGAATGAGGTCAGTGATAGATTTTTCTACGTTTGGAGTTGCTACAAACCTTGAAGACTTTACACTAAATGTACTCATCTCATCACCTTCTGCACCACTTGTACCTGTAGTGTTGCATTTCACAGTCCTTCAAAACCTCAGGACCATAAACATTTACTTAAACTAGTGTTTCTCAAGCTGTGGACTATAATCTTGTTGGATACTTAAGTGAAGGTCATGTTGGTCTACATCATAAGAAAAGTCCCTTTATATGCAAAAATAGTAAACCTTTATGTAGACTTATTGCTAACAGCAAGGAATATTGGCTGCAAATGCTTGGGAATGCTAGGGAATGGATAGCTAGCTCATCTCTTGCAGCAATTCAACTCTGCAATGTTACAGCAGATAGTGATCGCTGACTTGATCTTCCACTTCTCTATGTCATAAACAGCCCATACAAAACTTAACCGCATATTCTCCGCCTGTTGAAGTTAGCAAAATCCGTGATGTCACAATCAATAACTTATATTAACAACACGTGTCTTCTGAATACTGACATAATACTCCAGAGTGAAACAATGTACTTTGTATTAACAAGCTCAGCTTGTTAATTCTTAAAATGCCATCAGATTCAAGATTCTTTGCTTTTGAAAAAGGCTGGGAGACATGGTGTCCTTGCCTTGCATTCCCTTCCCCTCTCCTCTCC
>VZTU01020214.1:96221-138487 GCA_013400835.1 Zapornia atra | reverse complement strand
AAGACACCCCACCCCACCCCCCCCATATATATATGTGCAGAAGATGTAGAGTAATATCAGTGATTACTTGATCTGGGTGTCAAAAGAATGCAGTTGAAGTTACCCGCAAATTATTCCTGCTTTTTAACAATTTCCCAGCAATTTGCATGCCACAGGTTCTTCCCTTATGGCAGCCACTAAGAGTATAAGTATGCAGGCTACAGGGGTGAAAAGATGCAGAAATGCTCTTCAGAACTACCTGTCCACCATGCTGCAATCTTCAGTAGACAGTGGCCAAAATGACCTCTCAAGATGATTCGAGAGTTTTGACTGTGAATCTCACAGGACAATTTTACTCTGAAAGCATTTCAGGTGTTAAGCATTTTAACAAGGTCCAGATGTATCAGAGCAACCTTGATATGTGTTTTAGTTGTTTTAAACAACACCTTTCAGTCATCAGAAATGAGTCTGAATCTGCATGGTCTTACTCTATTTTTGTCTGGACATAATACACGTGTCTGCAAAAAGTTGGTAAGATTTACTTGTGACATTTTTAAGCTGTTCTTTTTGGTAGCATTCTTTTCAGTGAACTAATGACTGGTATGAAACTTTGGGAACACACATACACAAACAGAAAAAAAATTAAATATAAATCTCCTTTGTACTCCATGATACACAAATGTCTTGTAAATTGGTATAATGGACTGGTGATTTTGTTGAGTTTAATTTAACTTTTTTTTTTTTTTAAATATTCTATTTTACGTATTTCACAGTTGAACATCTGAACAGGGATGCTGTTTACCATTGACCTTAGCTGGCTACTTCCGCTGAGTCTATTTGGAATGCTGAGACTTAAGCACATTTATAAGTACTTTGTAAGATTAACATCATTAAAACAAAGAGATTGATCAATATACAGTGTACAGTATGTTACCTTATGTACTCTTTTTGCAGCAATCAAATTTGACCAGAAACATTGTATTTTCTAGTTTTCAGCACAGAAGATGCAAGTTTTCAGTGTGAAGCTGGTTGGGGGCAGGTAGCAGCAAGGGCTCTCTAAGCAAGGACACTGGGCTTCAGGATTATATACTTTTATCCTGTGCCAGCAATCAATGGGACAGCTGGCATGGACTGGGTAAAATTTGGGATAAGCAAGTTGAGAAAGAGGCAATGTGAAAAGAATGATGGGTCAGAGATGTGGCCTGGAAGTTTGCTGTAGTTAAACCATGACACTAGATGACTAGTAGAAAGAGCAGGTCAGTTATGACATGATATAATGAATGGAATAACTTGAAGGAATGAGAAGAGGGCTGCTGTTGCAAGATTACATGAAGAGCGTGATGCCTAGCTAAATGTGAGTAAATCCATTGGCTAAATGTGAGTAAAAACAGGGTGAAGAACCATTGACAAATACAAGAAGTGTGGAAAGGAAAGGTCAGAAGGGTGACACAAAAGGGATCACACTTCAAGGGGAGGTAAAACAATTCCTCTTTACACCAAATCCACAAGAAAACAAAGTTCAAGCTCTTAGACACATCATGCCACTACAAATATTTTCAAGGAACCAGTCTTGTTCTAGTTTAGTTAGACTCAGCTCTGGTGAGGCCACCTCTTGAATACTGTGTTCAGTTTTTTGGCCCCTCACTACAGGAAGGATGTTGAGGTGGTGGAGTGTGTCCAGAGGAGAGCGACGAAGCTGGTCAAGGGTCTTGAGCACAAGTCCTGTGAGGAATGACTGAGGGAGGTGGGGCTTCTTAGTCTTGAGAAAAGAAGGCTGAGAGGAGACCTTATCACTCTCTACAACGACCTGCAAGGCAACTGAGGAGATGCCAGGGTTGGTCTCTCTAGTGATGAGCAATAGGATGAGAGGGAATGGCTTGAAGTTGCATCAAGGGAGATTTAGGTTGGATATCAGGAAGAATTTCTTTACTGAAAGGGTTGTCAAACATTGGAATAGGCTGCCCAGGGAGGTGGTAGAGTCACCATCCCTGGAGGTAATTAAAAGGTGTATAGATGAACTCCTGAAGGACATGATCTAGAAATGGACTAGTCAGGGTTAGGCTGTGGTTGGACCTGATGATCTAAAGGGTCTCTTTCAACCCAGGCAATTCTATGATTCTATGATTCTAGTGCTGATCCAAATAAATAATCTGCTACTGAGAAAATTTACTAATGCCCGTAATTTACATGCAATGATGTAGAACTTCCATCTTGCTGAAGACCAGTGTTTTGTTACCAGATCAAAAGACAGAATGTTTTGGTTTTGTTTCAAATTGTAATTTCAGATGTAATCCACTTGAAATATGACATTTTTCAAGGTAAACTTTTTAAATAAATAAAACTCAGAAATGATGGCTGTGCAATTATAATTCAGTTTCCTTGCATGTGAGAGAACTTGGTGCAGCCATTAATTACCCTTTCTTCTGGACCTTGGCCTTCTGAATCAGGAGGAAGTGATGGAAAAGGCTGTCTTCTCACTTCCTGTACTTCTAGATGAGCTGTCTTGTGAGTAACCTGAGCACTGCCATAAAGGACTAGACTCTGCTGCTGCTATTGTCCAAATGATGCAAGCCAAGTCACTTAAAATACATTTTACAAGGAGATGTTAAAGGTATTGTTCTTTTCTGGGAACAACTTGAAACTGTGAATAATGGGGCTTGAATACAGCTGTGCCTAGAAGTGATAATTTTAGGTGCTCTGGGTCTAAATCAAGACACAATCTCACACTACAACAATCTTTTTGACTATTAGCTATCTATATCAGTATGTATAATGGAAATAATACAGAATTTCAAAGACAAATGCATATACTATTGATATGAGAAATTCTGAAGAGGTCGTAAGCAATTCTGTCTTCAAAGGTGACATATGCAATAACATTTGGGAGTCACATAAAGACAAGGAAGTAATGTGTTGAGTGTCTTTTCATTATCTGAACATTGCTTATCCAAAGTCATCTTGAAAAAGACCTTATAAAATCTTGTGGTCAAGAGATACTCTGTCTCCTGTGTTTTGACTGCTCAGTCTTGCAAGCTGAATCATGATCTTCAGTATTTCAATCTTTTGTATGGAAAATGTTATTCATATTGGGAATAAGGTAGAGACAACTTATCTGCATCATTTCCATCTGATGTAAGACTGTCTTCAACAATGTCAGTTCTCGAGCATCTAAATTTTGTGTTATTTAACTGATAACATAAAATTTATAAGCAAAATAGAAAAAAATAAGTGGGAGAACTTTAACAGATTGTTAGGAGATGTGTTTTGATGCATACTAGGATTTTCTTTCTTCTTTAAGCATATGTTGGGTTTTTGTGTATTATAAACTTGGGCTTATCTAGGCTATACAGAGGCTTGAATTCATTCTAAACAGGAGAATGCAACCCATACAGAACAGGAATTTCTGCTTAAGTTATGTGCTAGTTTTACCACCTGGTCTTCCTGGTCCATGTCTGAGAACTATTTGGTGATAAACTAAATTCAGTTTTTCTCATTGACTAACCTTATCTTAAGTGACACAGTACAAATTACATTGACCAAACTAAGACTTATCAAAGGCTTCAAGTTGGAATCTGAACACTAGAGAAGGCAGACTGAAAAGACCTAAGATACTTTAAAAAAAAATCCTTTTTTTCCCTCTTTTTATTTCTTTCTTTTAGTCTATGTAATATATTTTATTCAGAAAAACTGATCCTAACTGAATTCAGATGAAAATGGCTATATATAGAATGTATATGGAAGGTAGAAGTGGGGACAGGCAACCCAGGAGGAATACAGGAACAATTTGTGCAGCTGAAGCTGTTTGGATGGCCACACCTTGGCTGGAGTTGGAACTGGAAGACGTATGGGGTTCTTGACACACATCAAGAGACTACAGAAAAGGTGAGCTCAGTAAAGGATGTGACAGTCACTAAAGCCATGTATCATGGAAAAAAATGAGGATTCCTCTGTGCCTTGAGATGGTATGTCTGATTTTAGACCTTCCACATCTCCAGTGGTACAGTTCAAGAGATAATGACTACCAAGTTTGGGACTACTCTGTAAATTGGACATATCCATAGGACTGGGTGAGATGCTGGGGCAGCTTCTTAATGTCATTGTAAATTCATTCCCAATCATTACTGAAAGGCAGTGACTCTCAGTAGAAAAAAGATAAATGTTATATCCACCTTTAAGGCAGAAAGGCAAATCCAAGGAGTGTCATGCCATGAAGTCTTAGTCCTGGAAAGATTGTGGAGGAGGTCTTCATAGCAGCTGTGTTAAGGCACCTGATGGACAAAGAAAGACTTGGAACTGTAAACTTTAGTTTAAGCCCACTAACAGAAAAATCAGTGCTGTAGTTGTAGGTGATAAATTTGCGGTATTCCTATGAGCATATATCTCTGAAAACTGGGATACTGTTTTAAACTGGTCGATATTTGGATAAAACTATTACATTGAGAAATTGAAGGCTTCAGTTTTTCCTAGTGTGATACAGAAGAGGAAGATAGATAACTCTAAAACACAAAGTGCATCCCAATGTATTTAAAACAACTGGATTACTAAATATAATGTGAAATAATAGGAAATATTGACATAAAATATAAAATATTATTGCCCGTAATATAACTAATAACCTTATAGAGTGAGAAAATGGTTTTCCAGTGTGTGAGACTTGCTCAGATCTCAGTGTTTTGTCATACCCAGACAGGATAAGAAATGGAATTCTAGAAAATTGGTAATGAAAAACCTCTGGTTTAGATCCTATTCAACTTGAGTATTTTTTCCAATAATTTTGAAACCATTCGCTTAAATTTTGGCCCTTTTCAGGTATATTTTAACTGAATATACTTGTCAAAACAAGTAGTTTGTATTTTAAAAACAGACAGAATAAATCAATACTAATACTTTCAGAGCCTTCTCATAGATACACATGTATATTTGTTTAATTTTTTTTTTAAATTATACCAAGCCTTTCTGCAAGAAGTTTCAGATTTGGTAAATGAATGCTTTTCTGTATCACTATCAACATGCTCTGCTTATTTGAAAAAAATCCTGTTTTTTTCTACTGCTAGCTGCTGTGAAGAGGGGAGGGAGAGCAGGGGGAAGAGGTGTCTATCATCTTTACCTTCTATGGTGTATTTTAATCTTTGAATAACATTGGGCATCAGCTGTAACACATATGAATTAATCACTTTATTCATATAACTGTTTACTTTTATTATACCTCTGGAGGAAATTAAATGAATTTGACCTGTTTCAGCATTTACAGCTGTGTTCTTGAAGAAATTTTATTTTGAGCTCCAAAGTTTTCAAATGTTATGTTTTGTTTCAAGTATTCGGTTTGTTCTGTTTGAAGACAGATGCACCAGCAAGTTAATTTGAAAGAAAGTTTTAAATTTACCATTCTTTTATGAGTTTCAGAATAATTTAGTATGTATTTGCAATTGGACCATAAAAATATTATTTTCACCAACAGCTGACAAGTTTGCTTTTGAAATTAAGCTCTTTTTTGTTTCATGCTAATATTTCCAAAACCAAAATGGAAAATGTAGTTCTTTTCTCTGCTTTGATGATATACTAGTGGAAGGGAAATTTGGAATTAGAATTTCTGTTGTGACCAGCTCTCTACATGAATTAATGAAAACAACAAAGAAGATATGAATTAATCTCACGTCGTAGCATAGCATGCCATAATCATGGAGATGATCCAATTTTACTTAAAATAAAACAGATAGTAATGATACAAATTCTTTAAAGGAAGGAAAATGCAGCCTTTTCCATATTCTTATTTGCAACTGTTAGCATTTTGTTAGCTTTCCTCCTTTCAGAACAGTCTATGCTAAACTATCAGAAAATGAGTAAAGACAATGCCTAAATTTCATGCATACTTGCATAGACCAAAGACATTATCATTGTGATACAGAATGGGATTGGAAAAATATGCAGCCCTTGGAAATGGATTAAATGCACATACATTTTGTAATGAGTGACTGTAATGAAAGTCAAATGAATTATAATAAAATATAGAGTTTTAAAAAAGAAAACTACTCAATGCATAATGTTGCTAAGAAAACATTTAACAGTTTTTCACTGCACGCTATTGTCAAAGTAAATAACTACCAAAGACAAACTTACGAAGTGGTTTTAACTCTAATGTGATGCAGAAAGTCAGTCATTTAATTTGTTAATTAGTATTATGCCAGAAACTATCTATTCAATATGAAGCAAATATGTTTACAATCTTATCTGCCATCTGTTTAATAGATGGGAGAATACTTAGAGCTGGGATTCTCAGAGAGGGTTGTTGAAAATTTGTTCTACAATTAGTGGAGCAGATTTTTTAATTCTAAAGGAGTTTTTCATGTTCAGGGAGCACCTCTATGAAGGAAACAGTACATCACAATGCTGCTATTCAAGATTAGTGATTGCTTATAGCTGCTGGTAGCAGATGCTTGCAAAATGCAGAGGTAAATATATATTTTAAGACACACACACACACGCACACGCGCGCGCACACACATGCATATATATAAAGAAGAAGGAAAAAAAAAAGGAAAGAAAGAAAGAGAGGAAGAAAATACAGCATTAGATCCAGAAAATTAAAGCAGGTTTTGTGAGGAGGTTTTTAAGACCAATTTTCATGGCAGCACAATATATAGGTCTGGGTACTTACAATACTCTTCATCTCTTTCTGTAATCAGCAATTTTGCAAGCTTTCTTACAAGAAAGCCCACAATTATGCAGTACACTAGCCATTAAAGTGAATTCTCAAGGTGCTTTTTAAACTGCATATTAAGAATGGATATTAAATCATCATTTGGGAGCTGGATGAAAACAAAAGCTTAGATAATAAAGCATTCTTCCTAGGATTACAACTTCTTTCTTTGCCTTGTTTGAATGCATTTGAGTTTTGAGAAAGACTATATTATTGTCTAATCCTGAATAATATTGTTGTCATTATTTATTATAAATTCATCCCAGGCAGAAAGCATTTCCTTTTCTGAAAATTAAACATCTTTTTCTGCTTAGCTTTTAGAGATAAAAAATTAGAGAGATTAGTAAAATCTTAACATTCATTATTAAACATAGGATTCATAGCTTTTATAATTTTCATTTTAATGGCAATGATTTGACAGGACTGCCTTTTTATATCTAATTGATTTTTACTGAGTATGAATGAAACATCTAGTGGACACCAAAGGTGAGCAACATATTTTTAATGGAACGCTAAACTAACTGTTCAAGGATTCAAGTGTTTCCATACCTCACAGCAAACTTGACACCAGGGAAATTTTCTGAGAGGAGATGAGAAAAATGTAAATGCTTTTCATAATTTAACTGAGCATTTTTGAACTTCATACTATTTTTCAATATCGAAACGACCATTTGTAAGTGCATAAATAAATATGTCTAAGTGCATAAATACAATATAGTGCTTATGATATAGAAAAATGAAATTCATTCACAATTTCAAGGCAAAGATGTGCTCCTTACCAGAATGCAGAATGTATTGAATAAGCATCCTTGAAAAATGTTTCTGTTTTATTTTCAATATAAGTGATTGTGCTAGCTCTCTCTACCTACATACTGAAAGTGATAAACTTTTTGGGCAGGGTTTACTTACACTGCCTTGTCTATATTTCAGTTCCCTGAAACATCTGTAAGCTTCTTTTATGCACTCATGTGTCAACAGGTGAGATGGTCCTGCAAAGAACCGTGAAGATTTTGTTATTTTACTGCCTTCTGTAGGACAGCAGCACTTGAGATTTGAGCCTTAAGTCTGACCCTTATGTACCACATTGTACATCTGCACTGAAGAAGCACAATGTCACAATACATTTCTTTCAGGTAGAAAACTGGAAATGTTTATCTTTTTCCCTTCACTTACAGGCAGCATGTTAGAGCATTTCCCTTAAAACTGATTGCTCTCCCTCCTACTCCACCCCCTCCTCCAAGCTCCTCTCCTCCCCCTAAGATAATAATAACTCATTGTGAACAAATTTGCAACATAGCATCAGTTTCAAAAGGGCATCCTGAATTTTAAAGCCATTATCAGTTTTTTCATCACTGGTGTACAGAATTGTACAGGACTGACCTCTTAAGCTGCATATCCTGAAGCAGCCTGGGGTTGAAGGGGGGAGAAGGAGAAAAGCTTTTCTGAGCCCTGGGACCCCTCTATGTAAACCAGGTCCTTTGTAGCATGCCCTGTTTACTCTCTTGACTTTTTTTTTTTTTTTTTGAGACACCCTTATGCAATGAGAGAGGGATTGGGTGGGGAGATCTAGCTAGTTCAGTGTAACAGGATTTTGGCCCTAGTGCTTCCACAGTGGTGAATGTTTAACCCCTCGGATATGTGCAGCTACTAAATATATGTATTTATGGAAAAAGGAGCAACAACAACTGGTTAGGTCAGGAACTCAGCATCTGTGATTTGGCTGCAAAGACTTTAGAATGCACGCTCCATCCGTTTTACCTCTCCTCCTTCACCCTTCTCCCCCAAAAATTAATTGCATTTCTAGCTAACAAGGTTTAGTTACAGAGGCACCTGACTCCTTCAAACCTTTTGGACACAATACAAAAGTCCAGTGGTAGACGTTACAGGATTAAATCCATTGTAACATTCTAAAAATCAATTCATCTGTTCCTAATAGTGTTTCAATAGTATCCTAGTAACCTTTTCTGTGAAGCTTCATATGGTCTGTATTTGCAAACACTATTAAAAAAGGCCTTCTTGCATTCGAAAAAAAACCCAAAAAAACAAAGCTAAATCTCTTCACAGAGCTGCTGGAGAGGTGCAGACTCCAATGTGGGCAAGTGTATTTGCCAACATGCCATATGGGAGCCATGGTTGGGACTTTTTTTTTTCTAGAATAATTAAATGTTGATGGCAGAGTTCAAATGGATCATTAAAATTCAAAAGTGTAAGAAACAGATTTTTTCTTATGTTGCTGAACGCTCCAGAGGGCTGAATAGCTAGCAGAAGTGAGGCAGGCTGCAGCAGTGATCAGCGTGTGCTGTGATGGTACTAATTTGATCATAATATAGTCATCTCTGAAGATTACAGCTATTCAATTAAATATTCTAATTAACCTGAAGTATTAGGCAAATGATACTAATTACAAATATTCTCCTGAGATTCACAGCAATGAAAATCCCACTTGCAACTGATACTTCTAGCCAATGTTTCGTAACACAATGTCCTATATCATAGGCTTTCAGAATATTAAAATGCAGTTAATTTGCCTAAACCTCATTTGTTTAATGGCATTAGCATTTTGTTTGAAATTGTAATAAACGTACATCCCGCTTTCAAGTAAAATTTAAAATGAGTGTACTCTTGGGGTAACTTAAGATTCCTGTTTACAGACCTAGCACTTTATTCAGTAAGCGGAACAGTTTGAGCTTAACTTTCAGCCATTAAACATATTGAAATTGTTTAAAAATGCTAATAATTTGTCTTTTCAAATAAGAAAAAAAAAAGGATATTTTGCAGTAAAATTTCATGATGTTACCCATGTGACCAGTTTCCTACTGTGAGGGCCCCAATGCTTGAACTTGTCTTGTAGTTTTTTAGTAGAATGTTTGTCTTTTGTAGGTTGTTGGTTTCTGTTTGGTTTTTTAACTCCCTCTCCAGACAAAGCCACACAGACCTTCTTTTTCAGTTTCCTACATTCCTCTCTTCGCTCCCTTTCTGACTGCACACAGACTGGGGGCTGCAGGACGGGGGTACAGTGGCTTTCTGGGGGCTCCAATTTCTGCATGGCATTTCTGCACACCTTGTATGCGACTGCTTGTCTCGTTTCACTTGCAGAAGGGCTCAACTACTTTACCTATTACTGTACTGTGCGGATAGCCTGGCTGTCTGTATGAGTTAGGCAGAATAGTACTTGGAAAATACAGCACGAGGCAGGTCAGTTGGCTAAAAACCCCATAAAAAACAGGTGGGGTTCCTGACCACAGTTCTTAGCAGGGTTTGTTTATTTGCTTATTTGTTTGGTCATGACATGAAAGGGGTAGGCAGAGATTGCCCACCAACAGAAGCAGCTACTTAAAAAATAACAATTTGCAAAGAGTTACAGAAACAGAACAGGTAGCGTGCTTCCATGTGCTGGTTAGGACCCCTTCCATGCTCACTGCCTTCTTAGATGGGTAAAGGGACAGGAGTGCTTCTGGTGTTCCAAATGTTTCATGATGATTCTGTATACATACAGGCTTTGAAGGAAAGGGATTGGGAAAAAACCTTTCCAGTTTTAGTGCCATTTTATCATCGCTACTGCAAAGCACTATAGAAGTTTAACGGATGTGACTAATGTCTTCCTACGAATGTATTCCTGTCCCTCAGACTCCATGGTACTTGTCTGAAGAGAATCGAGATGCTAATCCTGTACCTTTTGTCTGAGCCTGTGAGGGATTGCTAAGGGCTAAAACTGGCCAGAGAAAAAGGGTGTCAGAATTGCAGGTGCAGAAATACCACTCTATCAAACGGCAACAGTGTGAACAAATCTAAGCCAAATATAATATGGGTAACTGTAATTTTCATGTTGTGATTCACAAAAACATAGTTGAGTATTTTTACTGGAAATGCTGAAAGAATTTGCAATGGAGCAGACCTTTCCCTGAGAGTTTCCAAAATACAAAGAAATGCAAGTCTTACATTTCCCCAGATGCCAGAAAATTTAGAACAATTTGTGTCTGAAACATGCTGAAACCATTGGACCTAAACTTAGAAAAGAGGGAGACTGCAGAGATGGCATCATGCTGCCATATGACCTTTCATGGAGCAGGAAGGAGACACAAGGGAACATGTAGTAAATGCGGGATAAAAGAAAATCCTGGGCAGGCTGTGTGCAGCCCTGGAGAGACATGGAAGGACTGGGGATTTTGTTTGCTTGTTTGATTTTGATGCTTTTATTTGGTTGCTTACTTTTAACTCTTTTATAGCTGTTTTTCCATTGGTGGTGTTATGAGCTTGTTGAAATGATTAACTATCCCTCTCTTTCCTTCCAAAATTAAGTAGAGTGTTTATATCACCTTCTTCTGACTTGAAACTAGCTGATAGCTTACAGCTCTCCTTAGGTCAGCACACACATTAGGATGCTCTATGATTACAGTAGAGATTGTGAAATGCCCGTAATCAATCTATATTAACTTGGATCCAGGTCTGTATAACTGAAATCTGTATTTAGGAGTGAACTTGTACTGGACTGAGCTTAAGGAAGGCTTCGGGAAGCAGGCAAAGAAGCAGAAAGAACATACAAGATTCAAGTAGAGTGATATGCTTTCATCTGCTCCACTTTTTGTTGTGTGCAATGGAGGATGGGACAAGTCCGCTGACATGGAGGAGTAGCAGCAAAGGGAAGGGTGAGACTCACGTGCAGCGAAGCACAGTACAGCACAGACAGCTGACTCCTCAGCAAGTGCCATCACTGAGCCCACTCAAACAGGACAGGGAATTTAAATGAAAATGAGGGGACAGCTCAGAGATGGCAGGAAAGGTTTCTTTCAGGTCCAGATCCCTGATTTCTCCTGTCGTTCTCAGCCCTCATTTAAATTCTCAGCTGCACTGCAAGATGAACAAAACCAAACAAACAAACACAGTAAGGCAACCAACAAGGGGAAACTAAGGAGAAAAGAAACCAAAACCAAAACAAAACCAAACATCCCTCCCCCAAAAAAATGAGAAAGGCAGCAGAAGCAGGGAAAGAGGGACAGGGGCTGCAGCGTGTGCATGCAAGTCTTGTCCAAAGTCCTACAAAACCTAGCTGCAGCTCTCTAGAGAATCATTATTCTGCTATGAAGAAATAAGCACATTCCACTGCCAGATTAGCTCCTGAATGAAGTGGCTAAGAATAAAATGCCATCAAAATATATATCTTAGAGGAAAGTATTTCACATTTACCTGTATAGTATGTGAACAAAATGACACAGTCTTTATTTATGCAGGGAGTTAACATAATGGAGTGATCTATGGGTACGTTCTTGTGGGAGAGTGATTTACTTTTATAAAGGAAATGAATACACTGATGTAATAAAATTGTCATGTTCTGCATTGATCTCCTTGCTTCAGAGGAAGTGAGGAGGAACTTAAATTTATATAAAATGAATATAATGGAATAATAAATGCACAAGGGTTGATATTACAGAGTGAGGTACACATTTATAAGGGAAATAAATACAGTGAAGCGATCCACTTTTATAAGGGAAAGACATTTAAAGGAATCATTTCCACATCTACAGAAGTGAGAATCATGGTAGGTCACGCTTTGCAAAGTAGTGAACACATAACAGTGCAGACAGTACAATTGTGGGAAACCTAATGATATTAATTTTTGCTAGCCAGAAATATTACCTAGTAAAGTCATGTCTCTCTGAGCAGTGTGGTGGGATGACAGTCAGGGAAAGAAAATGTGTGACAATGATATAAAAATGAAAGTCTGGCCTAGCATGTAGGGTCATGAAGCAAACTCTGGCTGTTCCTTAGAATCTGCTGGGCATATGAGTGATCAACATTAAAAGTCATCACAATGATTTCCTGAGTCAAGGTGGTGCAGATGCTGTATTTTACCCCATACCATACATTTGGCAACTAAAAATAAATGACTACTGTAAAAATGTATGGGTGATGACAGTTATAATGAAGGCAGGATCTCAAACCAAATAAAATGGAGAGCAAAGAATAAGTCAATCTGGGAACTTATAAGGTTCTACGTGTAGCCAAAGTCCTACTTAAATCAGTGGCCTAGATGGTTGAGCCTTATTATCAGACTAACTGTATAATAAATTAGTCTATAACAGTAGTCCTAAAGAAAAAAAGACCAAAAAGGCAAAATCCAGTCCTGTACAAAATACCTCAGTGTAAGCTTGAGTTCTTGGTTTGGCACAGAGATTTACTGGATGAGAGCAAGGAGGATATTATGACCTATGCTATGTCGAAGGTTGGGCGTACAGGTTTCCCTTGGATTTACACTCAAATTAGACTCAGTCCTTCCCTGCTCCTGCAGGTCAGAAGGAATGGATTTAGGGTAAAACATATGAGAGGATCCTTCTCTTCAATTCTGCTCCCATCAGAAGCCTTTCTAAGGAAGTGATGATAGCCCCAAAATGCCCTCACCTTTGTCATATCTGGTTATGTTGCCCCCAAAACAGGCTAAAGAAATAATCAGTGTCCTTCTATCCCTGATTCTTAATGAGAAAGTTCATAGACAGCAAGACCAAACAAGGGCAGGGTTTTTTCACAGATGACCTCCATGTTGATTCTACTGATAGACATGGAGAAGTCCTTGAAAAGACCTTGACTTCTTTTATAGGTGGTCAGACTGCACACTTTGTGACTGTTGTGGTCCACCTTTAATTTTTCCTATGAGCAGAAATCTTGAAAGAATATTTAAATGGAAATCCTGATGACAATTCTTTCTGAAGTGTCCCAAGATCATCATCCCATGAACATGAGAGGACACAGGGTGGGTCCATTTTCCCCTTGACTGTTTCACAGTGTTAGGTAGGCAGGCTCCTTGACATTTTCATTTCCATTCAAACTTAACATGCTCATTGCTGAAAGACAGAATTTTGCCCAAGCCAGTTTATTTTGCTTCTTTTCCTCTTTTGCTGTGGCATTTCTTCAGACAGTCTATTTTCATGGTTGCTCTTTTGCTTTTTCACAGAATCACAGAGTTGTAGAAGGATTAAGGTTGGAAAGGATCTCTGCATGTCATCTTGTCCAATTTCCCCCAGCTCAAGGGGCCCACCTAGAGCCAGTTACCCAGGGCCATGTCCAGATGACTTTTGAATATCTTCAAGGATGCAGACTCCACAAACTCCCTGGGAAATTCACATCACTGCTCAGTCATTCTCATGGTAAAAAAATGTTTCTTGCTGTTCAGAAGGAACTGTGTTTCAATGTGCACCCACTCTTGTCCTCTCAGTGAGCACCATTGAAAAGATCCTGGTTACATCCTCTTTGCACCCTCTCTCCAGGAATTTTTATATCTGAACAAGCTTCCCCCTTTTATTCTCTAGGGTAGAGTCCCAGCTCTCTTGCCCTTTACTTGAAAGAAATATGCTCTGGTCTCTTAATCATTTTTTGTGGCCCTTCTTTGGATCCTCTCCAGTATGTCCATGTCTCTCTGGTACTGAGGAGACCAGAACAGAACATAATTCTCCAGATGGGTCTCACTAGTGCTGAGCAGAGAAGGAAGAACACTTCCCTCAAGCCTCTGGCATAACTTTGTCGTATGCAGCCCTTGATTCCATTAGCTTTCTTTGCCTGGTCTTATAGTCAACTTGGTGACTACCAGGAACTCCAAACAGTAGGCCCACACTGTCCTTAGTCTTCCTTTTGCAGCTTGCAGAAACCCTTCTCATTTCCTGGACAGATTAAATTTTAATTCGGCTTTAGCTTTCCTTTTATCCATTGGTACTCAGACAATGTTTCTGTAGTCCTCCCAGGTTACCCAACCTTTCTGTTACTCTCTGCATTTCCTTTCTGTCTTTGAGTTTGGCCAGGAGCTTCTTGCTCATCCAGTCATGCCTCCTGGCATTTCTGCCCGACTTCAAAATCTCTTGAGCTTTGAGAAGCTGATCCTTGAATATTAATTAACTTCCTTGGGCCCCTTTTCCCTCCAGGATCTTATCCAAGCAGGGACTCTTCCAAACAGATTTTTGAAGATGCCAAAGTCTGCTTAGCTGAAGTCCAGGGTTGTAAGCTTTTTACCTTTCTCCCTGCTGTCAGGATCCTGAATTCCACCATCTCACGGTCACTGAAGCCAAGGCTGCCTTTGAGCTTCACTTCCTTATGAGTCCCTCCTTTTTGGTAACAGGTCCAGCAGGACACCTCCACCCATAGGAGGAAGTTCTCTATTCTCAGTGCAATCCAGGAACATCCCAGATTGCTTATGTCTTCCTGTGTTGTCCCTCCAGCAGATATCAGGGAGATGTAAGTCCCCCATGAGGATCAGGACCTAAGAACATGGTCATCTGTCCTATAGCTGACACTTTAATCCTAACCTATAAACTCTCAGTTGGCTTCCATCCCCAGGCAGAGGTCCATGCAGTCCAGCTGCTCTATCACAGAAAAGGACACTCCCTCTCCTCACCTTACATCCTTCATCCTGTCCTTCCTCAAAAGCCTGTATCCCCGCTCCTCAGTGCAACGCTTCAGCCATGGGATCCATCCCACCACATCCCCATGATTCCCAAAAGATCATAGCCCTGCAACTGCACACAGGTATCTAATTCAATGTGTTTATTCCTCATGCTACTTATATTAGTATACAATTTTCCTTTTTGGAGTTCAGATACAAAGGAGATGTAGGAGGTAGCTAGTGGATACTTGATTAATAAGTAGTCCAAATAAAATTGCAAATATCAGT
This sequence comes from Zapornia atra, assembly GCA_013400835.1. Lineage (NCBI taxonomy): Eukaryota > Metazoa > Chordata > Aves > Gruiformes > Rallidae > Zapornia > Zapornia atra. Next base: position 123,158 of record VZTU01020214.1, on the reverse strand, counting down.
ACAGAAACTGCAATTTAGTGAAGCTGTGTAGTTTTTAAGTAAAATACTACAAAGCATGAAAATACATTCCACTAAATGAGAAGCTGTACCTCTAAAAATCCGTACTTTCGGAATAAGCCACATTAAACTTTATTTAATCTCTCTAGTGCTCAATTTTTTTCCTCTGGTAAGTCTGTTGAGGACATCTGTGTTATGCAATGAGTGAACAAATAAGCGAGGTGTTTCCTTGTTCCATAAATTCAGTTTAATTTAATGCTTTGAAACACTATAGTACTGTAACGTGAATAAATGCAACTGTTCAGAAGGGTAAACCTAGAATGCTGTTCCACAGAGATTGTTGGCAGTGGTAAAATTCTCACAAAAAATTCAAAGGCTAGCTTGTCCTTTCTCCTGGCATTACACCCTGTGCAAAGCAACAAAGTTATGGGAAGGATTTCCTGGGGCATTGAATCAGTTTTGTACACATCATGGAAAACCATTTCATAAAATCCAGATGAAGGCTTTATACTTGGATGCCCTCAGAGTTCTGCATGCCCCCGTTGGAAGGCTGTTAGGAAACAGCAACCGGAGCACCTCCAGTAGTTGTCAGAGACCAATCCAGGTTATGTATCGGAGATGACAGGTTGGTTTTAGGGATCAGACAAGTTCTAGCAGGTGCTTAACCCAGGAGATCCAATGCCACAATGAACCCTTTGGAAAATTCTGGATCCAGTTTCAAACCCCTTGCCCAAATTTTTGAGCAGCCGAAAATAGTATTATGGGCACCCACCCATCTCTTGATAAATACAGTCTGGGGTTAGATGAGTATTTTATGGAATAATTTAATTGAGGTACTAAGAGGGTTTGCTTGTCAAGAGCAATTTCTTTTGAAAGAAATTAAGCTAGTGGAAAAATAAGGCATTCTGTATTGTTTGACTTGCTTCTTTAGCACATAAAACATTAATGGGAACCACTCTGGGCAGTACTTTATCCTTTACCTGCAACTAGGTGTGGGTTTATCAGATTTATATTCAATTTTTTTTAAAGTTGCCTAAAATTTCTAATTCCCTTTTTTTCTAATCATAGCTTTCTCTCTCTGATGCCACTTCAATGACCAGCAGGAGTTACTATCATAACTTTGCTTCCTAGATTGGAAGTGTTTTGCCAACCAGGCCAGCCAAATTGTTGCCTCTGATGATTTTTGGCAGTGAGTTATCACTCTGTAGGGTCACAAAACTAGTGCATGCATAACTAAATTTGTCTAAGGGAAAAATACACCATTCAAATAACACTTTTAACCCAGATATCATGAATTTTTAATATTATCACACTGCTTGCAGCTTCCAAACACCTGCTACAGCCAGAAATTCAGAGACTTTTATCCAAAGTGAACTAGACCTCTCTACTACCTCATTTTAGTACCAACATATGCACTTTTAAAATGTTTATATGTGATTCATGAAGAGTACATTCATTCCAGTGTGCATACAGGTATATATGAATTTAGGTGCACATAATTATAAATTGTGTGTGTGTCTGTTTCTGTATAAATATTCAGCTATGTAGCTCTATGACTGTAATTTGATTGTGCATATCTTTTCTCTAGAAAAGTAAACATCTATTACCTGTCTGGATGCTCACAGGCTAGCAGAGGGCCTGTTATTATGCAACTATTTTAAAAACACCCCCACTCCTCTAAAATAACAACTGTGCAACTAATGTAAGGAAAACAATTCTGCTCAGAATAAAATTAGTATGAAATCAGGCGAGTGTGAAAGGCTGCAAAGTAACTATTTTGTTACATGTTTTTATGACATAATTATATTGATCTGAAAGACACTCATCCAGAACCACAACCTTTTATACCCAAAGAAAAAGCATGTATAATCTTTTCAATCACTTGATATTCATGGTCTTACTCAAAGGTCTCTGAATATGTCATGTGTGTAATACCAATGCAAAAATTGGCACTATAGTCACTACCAGCAATATGTTTCAATAAGGTAATTTTCTTGCTGCCTAAGAACATCAGCAGGGTGCAATCCTGAACAAAAACAGACTATGACATCTTATTCAAGCATACATCTGGAGGACAAAACTATACTTTATTAAAGGAAAATGGGATTTCAGGATTGTTTTGACAAGCGGTAAAAGCACGCACCTCACTTTACATACAGTACAGAGTTTTAAATTCAAAGTGCTTGTGTAGCCATCGTTAAGTAAAGGCTGGAAGAAAAATACTGCCATTCTCACTGGGTTATGCAAATATACAAATGAAGCCCTACAATCTGTATTGTATATATTTTTCTACTGGGCTACATAATATGAAACTGAGATGTAAAATATAATTTTCCTTCTTTTATCTGTAAACAAATCCTTTTGTGTACTTAAGAAGGCAGCACACATGTTTATTCTTTGTACAGCTAGCATACAGATGCTTTCTAATGTTGGGTATGAGCTTTCATTTCCAGCAAGTGTCTTTGGTTTTCAATATGGTTTTCTATTTTGCATTAAAATCTTCCTTTTTCTGTGTTTCCAGCCAGCTCCACAGGTTATCATTATGTCAGAGGGTCTTTTTTTAAGGAAGAAGAAACAGTGTAAAGACTGTTTTTTAAATAAATGCATTTCATCACAAAATATGTGCATTTTTACAGTTGGATTCTCCTTAGGATACCATGTTAGGTACTGAATAGTGTGGCATGTGTCTCTTGTGAAATACTAAGCACATGGTGCTCAGAGATCATACAGTAATAGATTTTTGTCACTGATTTCAGCAGCAGTAGTATTAGCTTTCAGGACTGGATGAAAAACTACTGCCTTCTCTAGGGTCATTTTTATGGTTGCATTTTGAAGTGGTTGCTGACCAAGTCTAAAATCTGTTCCTAAACTTGAAAAACACTGATTTAGTGTTCTGTGTATTCGTAACATATTGATATGGAGAGCATGAATTGAGCAGTTTGGCAAGATTGCAAGCTAAAAGGAGGCTGTGTCATTATAGCTCTAAGTAAAAACATCCAAAAAAAAGTCACTGATATTCCCTACCATTTGTACCATAAATTACCACCAGATTTGTTGTTGTTTGTTTATCTGAAAACAGATTTGAGCTGTGTTGTTTGAAATCTGTAATATGTTTTTTTTGCCCAAAAGCAAGCACTTTCAGAATATTTTTGCGATATGACAACCTTCTCTTCTGGTAATGAGCTGTTAGAGTGGATGCAGTACAGAGCTGAGCATACATAATATACGTAGTGCCAAGGTTATTTGGAAGATCCTAGCCTAATTTATTTGACTAATAACACTATTAAGCAGCTAATAGGGCGATTTTAACCAAACTGAAATCTTCAAGTTATACAGCTTACCTCAATTATCACCTCTGTCAGATCAGAAATTATTGATGGTTGCTTTGGACTAATCCCCTTGAAATCCATACTACACTTTATTACTGCTGTTTCTGCATATTCAAAATGCCCATCACTGCAAAAGGAAAATGTCATCAGCAAACTGGAGCCTTGACAGCAGGACTGAAAGGGATGCATGCTAAAAGAAATGACAGTGACGGATACTTGAGCATAGCTGTGGCTGTTGAAGTGAGTGATGTTGGACCAAGAGCAATTTGTTGACTAATTTATTTACATTTCCATTGCCTTATCTCCAGAAGATGCTAAACTCTGCTTTAATTTGTTAGAGCTGTTTTGTTGGGGGGTTTTTTATTAGTACCTTCCTCCCAAAGAAAGTTAATAAACTAATTATAGAGAGGCTGCTGTGGAAGAGGAGAATGGGTATTGTCACTCTGTGGAGTTACACAAACCTTTTGAGACATCCCTTTAGTGGCTGTGTTTGGGTAGAAAAGCCCAGTTCAGTTTTCCCTTCCTCTCTATAAAGAATATTTCTCTAAACCCTGCCGTGCATTACAGTCAGCAGCAAATATGAAACACTGGAAATGATGCTATTCACTAAACATATGAATACTTCTTCTCTGGATCATGATCTGGTTTTTTGCTAGAAAGGTCACATGTTCACAGCGCACACATTGTGTAGTAAAGTTCTTGAAGACGTAAATCCAAAACCAAAGGAAACATTTCCCATAAAACACATGAAACCTGTATAATGAGAAAGACTTCTCCATCTTCCTGAGTCAAGTGGAAAAATTAAATATTATACCACTTCCCCACTGCCCAAAATAGTGGATTTGCAAACCATATAGCTGACATTAGGACTTAAAATGGACCTTTGTGACTTGGGCTTCTTGCTCCACAAAACTGCTTAAAAAGATCTTGCAAGTGAGTACTTCAGGTTTTTTTAATGCAGGCCTGTGTTCTGTTTTGCATATAAACCAGAAAGGATCTCATTTGAAAAGAGTGGACTCTAACATTGCATCTGGCTAACTGATATAAAGCGCTTCATTCTCCATTCATCCACCAGAGGTTCATCCTTCCTTCCTGCAGATCAGAGCTTCATCCAGCCAAGGCAAAAAGAGGAAGAAACCGCTGTGCCCCTGCTCCTCACAGCACCTGATGGCAGAGCCACCACTTATGGCTACTTGCACATGCTCTGCATCAGGAATGCAAGGCATTTGTCCTGTCCCATCATATCAGATCCCATCACATCCCATTGCATTCTATTGCATTCCATTGCATCCTATCCCATCACATCCCATCGCATCGCATCGCATTGCATTGCATTGCATCGCATCCCATTGCATCCTATTGCATCCCATCCCATCCCATGCCATCCCTGCAGCATGCTGCTGTGCTACAGTGAAGCAGAAAACAGAGTTGAGATATTTTGCCCCATGCAGAAGTATTTTCTCTGTGGGCTGAGAGAGCAACTTGCTCTCACAGCCAAAGCCTTCAAAGAGCTTGGGAAGGGGAGGATGGGAAGCCTGCCATCTGTTCACTGAGCATGATGGGCAAGAACAGTCAATTCTGCATACCTCCTTGAGTGACAATTTTAAATGGATGTGAATGAAATCAGCAACTGTCAGGAAAGCTGAAAGCATGGGAGAATCTGGACAAAATATTAACGTGGAATATTATTTTTTAGGTCAAGAACACAATTTTTTTTTTTTTAGAAAAAAAACCCAAAACAACAGGTTTGTTAAAGGCAATTTGCTGCCAGAAAAAAAAACCCCATTTGATTTATTTTTTATTTTTCAGGTTTTTTGGGGTTTTTCCCATATCAAATTGTAAGCATTTGGTTTTACCAGATTTCAGCATTGGCCATTCCACTAGACACTCGTACATCACTTCCTTCCCAAGACTAACATATACAGTATTTTCAGTCATATCCTACAGAAACCATTCAGTAGAATTGTCAGTTCGTCATCGTCTCTGTGCTTTCTTAACCATCTGTGATCCCTCAGTCAGTCTCACTTGGTACTTTACTTTTAACAGGGTGTCATCCTTTTCAAGTCAGTAGCCACAGGAATCGTTCTTGACAAATTCTGGCATGCTGCAGTAGTGTGTCATGATTCTTCAAAATATTTTACAGACACATCTGAAGTCTGTACTGGGAAAGTGAGTTGGGAAGGATCTCAAAATTATCAAGTGACAGAAATTAGCATTTTATATACACACACATACATACACAAACACACACACACACACACACTTTCTCTCTCTCTCTCTCCAGTATCTGGTCTCTTACATACAATTAATTATTTTTTTTTTTGAGAAAAAAATTAACTTTACTTAACTGTACCCTTAAACATTATGGAGGAAATAATCATCTTGACCTCAGGTAATGAACCATGCAAGTGCTGAAATGTGAAGATTTATTCCCCTGGCATTTCTGTATTAGAACCAATGAAACCAAAGAGGTCATTGTGCATTCATATAAATGCCTGGACTAATATAAATTTATTTTCATTCATCTTTTAAGATTGACCTATATTCTGCAATTTATAGCAACCCTTCTATTGCATAAACTTCCAAAAGAAGGAATGAACAGTCAAAGCTGGTAAACTCTCACCATATTAATGATGGAAATATTTTTTATGGCTTTTGAAAGAGCACAGCACATGCAGAGAGACAGCAATGAAAAACAATTTGTAGGGTAGGAGATGCATATATTTGGTGGGGTGGGAAGGGGTGAAGGAAATGCACATCATGTTTTTCCTGCCAGCAGGAGTTTAAGTCTCCCTATTTTCAATGATCAAAGCCTTGAATCCCATCTTTCTATATTTGTATCTACTTCATTTAATGCAGTGTAAACAATTTTAGTATCAAATAAAAACTCACTTCTTGTAGTGAATGAAAAAAATATCCTTCATTTTGGTTAAATTTAAGCCCCAGGAGTGACTGGGGAGGGAAAAAAGAAAGAGGGGAGAAACAAGAATGCCAAAATCCAGAAGGCCAAAGCAAAGTTCACTACAGGTATGAAGAGAGTTGCAGCAGTGAACAAACAGAATGAAGCAGCAAAAAAAATCTGTGCAGGACTGAGCAAAGAAGAGCTGAGGAAGAGGAGTGCTAGAAGAGCTTAGTTTCAGCACTACAGAGTGTCTCCTCTTGCAGATTTCCTGCTGTTCCACTGTTAGTAGAGGAGCACCACTGCAGCAAAACAGATCCCTGAAGCATCAAGAGTTCTGGCTCCAGCTGGGAAATTAAAAAAAAATTAAAATTCTGCAATATCTGACCAACCTTTCAGCTGAAACAAAGGAAATTTATGAAGTCTACAAGTTTATTCACAGTGTGTGAACATAAATGTTTGCTTCATTCTTTCAGCATTGGGGCCTATTGAAAAGTATTTGAAGAAGCACCTGTAAAATTGTATCTCAGAAAATCTGGAAATGCTGCAGTTCATTCTTCAAACTTTTTCTGCACATTATCTTTCTCTTGGAAATGCTGAAAAAAGCCAGCTGTTGCTGAGTCACTCTGGCAAGGAGGTCTGTTACTTCTAACTAGGGCATATAAGGCACATCATTAGCTTTTGAACTGTCTTGGATGTTAGTTTCTGGAAAACCTATGAACAGGCACAGAAGTTGTTACTGCTTTTGAGTTATCAAAAAAAGAAATTAAAAATTAAATTCCTATGAAGGGATGAATTTGGTCACCAACTAGAGAGTTATGGTAGTGGCAGGGCAAGAGATCAACCTAACTCACATATGGAAAATAGCTTTGAGATGAAAGCAAACCTGTGCGGTCCAAGCTGCCTATAAGCTACTTTATGCAGAAATCTCATAGCTCTCACATATTTAATACAGCTCCACAAGGATTGTATTATAGGCTCCAAGAGATTCAGATAATTAAGAGCCTTTGTTTACAATAGGCATATGGGGGATTGCATTCCGCCAGAACCTACCAAAACTCCAGGATTTCTAAACTTGGGAGAAACATCAACCCCTTTAATTTAGGTATTTCTTCCTCAGTTGATGTCAAATGCCTAAATTTACTGCCATACATTATTACAAAAACACATAGAATTTCCTTGTGACATTTGATACAATTGTCCTTTCTGAATTGGGAATAATTGAACTGAGTTAGAGAACACATCTTCTAGTCTCTACCTAGAAGCCAAATAATAGATCATTCTTATGCCCCAAGGCAAAAAAGGGAAGATGTAATCCTACCACATGCATACTTCACAACTAATTCTAACCTTTGGTTTTCATCATAAATTTTTTATTATATTTTTCATTTTCAAATTCGTGAATGGGACTTGGAACCAGAAGTGCTTGAAATATAATGAGTAATTTTGTTCACTTGATATTTCCATCTGAGTTTTGTGATTTGCATGTCTCAGTTAATCCTGAGAAGGCTGGGATAAATGTACAAGCTTTTGAATGTTTATCCAGAGGAATCCAAATAAAATATAGTGGACTATTAATGGGAAATGGATTCTTTCTCTAAGAAAAGCTCTTCTTGCTGTAGCACTCTGATATGACAGAAGCACCAGCTGGGGTAGCAGAAAGAATTACATGACCTGCTGATTCATAATTTTATGGCTGAGTTTCTGAGATATATATATATAGCTATATTTCTCTATATATCAGTGTCCTTCCTTACAGAGTGCAAACCATAAATAGCATGTGTGTTTATGCCGCATATACTGACAAAACAGTCAGGACAAAGGAGAAAAGAAGAAAATCAAAGAAGCAGGGAGTTACTCAGAAGAAAAGTCATCCTTAGAGTTGAATGATAAATTTAAATGAATAACATGCAATTAAGATCAGAGTTCATCTTTGGTGAAAACCCTGTGTTTAGAATATGATAGTGACATTAGAGCAGTTAAGCCTCTAGTTTATCAGTCTGAATAAACACAACAAATATCTTTGGTTTATGCTTTTTGCTTGACTTTTTATCCCCGTGCCCAGCTTTCATATGTTTTATTGGCAATTTATACAGTCAGCAGAAGACACAAAAGCCTTAGCAACAAGATCTTCTGATGTACAAACAAAATGCATTTAATTTGACTCAGTGTATTACAAGCATTATAATCCCTCTTCTGATTTCAACATGATCGACTAATCTCATCTGCTCAGAGGGATAAGCCTTGTCTCAGCCATGATGACAGGCTTAGAGAATGATAAAAATTAGGGCATTCTCACAGATTATATACTGTAACAACAGATAAGGCTTATGAATAAAGAATTGACTACAGGTGGTTATTTGTAGAAATGTACTAGATTAAGGGGTTAATGTTAGAGAGGTACAATGTCATTCGTAGCTAAATCATAGATACACACAAGTGTGGGAAAATCTTTCTCGCCTGTGTAAACATCAGGGGAGATGAAGCAAATTTCATAGCTCATTTCACCAGTAGTCAGAATGAGCAAGTACGTTCTCAATAAAAGGATAACCCTAATTTGCACTCTAGAAGTTCAGTTTGATAACTACTTGGGTAAAAATGAGAGGAAAAAAAAAATGGCCTGGGATGAGATGGCAAGGGAAATACTTTTTTTGTTTGGTTTTTTTTTCCCCCAAACTGACTAAAATGCTTCAATTTAGTCTGCTGTTGTTCCCAGGTAAATTTAGTGCTTGTAATTCTTCTGTTTGGGTTTGTAAAGAACATATGGTTCGACAATAACGGAGGAAGTGCATGAGGCAAGGGGTAAGCTTTCTAACCATTGAGCAAGACCGCTATATACACACATCTTACCAGCAAATGCTAGCCTTGGGTGATTAAATCTCAGTGCATTGCTGCGAAAAAGTAATGAAAGCCATATAGTAACAATGCAGGAAATGCAATTACATGCCATCTGCATGCTAGATTCACATTCAATCTTCCTGGAAAAAAACCCAACAAACCAAACCTGACACACTCCTTCAATCTGTTAAGCTTAAGTAAATGAGAGGAAAAAGTAAGTAACAATTCTTTTTGTAACACTATATGAATGTTTTATCCTGGCTTTGAAAAACGCTTCCCACGTATCATCGTAATATCATGTGATGCATACTGCAGGCACTTCACGGAAACATCTGTGGAGCAAAGGATTAGGTGATCACAGTGCGACACAAATTACATAAAACAATATTACTGTATTAATATTAATAAATTATGTATAAAAATAGCTATGAAAATTTATACTATACAATTACAATATAGTGCTAATTATAATTTCAGCCTTTCTTGATTATTATAATTTACCAGATATTCTCTTCACAAACAAACAAAACCCCAAAAGATCATGCTTCTAGCTCCTCTGCATTTAATTCATAAGCAGCGTGTAATTTTTTGTATTGGGATTTTAGATTCTGAATACCTCAAGTTAAGAAAGCAGAGTCCCATATAATACGTATTTGTGTGAAAAATAAGTTTGTTTATTGAGCGATTGCTGAAATGAATAGGTGACTGCAATCCTGGATGTATATATTTTTATACAAAGTTAAAGACTGTAATATTTACAAGCAAACAATAAATGACTGAATTATTTCTCAGAATGAATGACCATAATACTGATGATAATTTTAGTTCATAACAATATTGTTTCACACCCATAATTTGCTGTGAGTAGATTTAGAGGTAGGGGCTGACATTATTAAGAGTTTAAGTTTAAACCACTTGAACTTAATGCAAACTGAATGAGCAAGCTGGGGAAAACAAATACCCATTTTGTTTCCATAGGAACTCCTCCCACAGAAAGCTGCCACCAAATGCTCATTGGCAAGTAGAAACCCACACGTAAAGCATGTACAACAGCACGCGTCCCCCTGTTGCTACCTGTTTGCTCACCAGCCGGCACGTGCAAACCAGCCTGTGAAGAGCCCTGGAGAAGTGATACAGCAGACAGCAATAGGCACGTCAGTTCGACAAACTAGGTGTGCCACTTATCCAGAATAATTGATATGTACTGCTGGGAATGTGCTCCCCAGCAATCATCCTACTTAAAATGTGCACGTCGTCTTTCTAGGATGCCAATTAAGTGTATCCTTCTGTAGTCGTTGACACTAGATTAAACCTTACGGTTTAAACAAACATTAGAACTGCATAAACCAGAAACAGCATGACACGTCTGACATTTTCCTGGCTCATATGGCATTACATCACTATGCCACGACTCAAAGTCATGATGCAGCATTTTCCTAAAGGACATCTGCTTTAATATGCATCATGTACAGTGACACCACATTAACACAATTTCTTACTATGAAATACATGTAAATACTTTTTTTAAAATAATGAAAAAACATGCAAAGAAAAAGAAATTGAATCAAGGCTGCAGATTGATGATAATGCTGTAAAAACATTGCTAAAAATTCCTTAATTGTCTCATCAATTTAACTTATGTATGAGCATAGGTGTCATCTAACTGGGTAAGAATGTGACACTAGAAACATGAAAATGGGTCAATACTGAGTATTAAAGAAGTAAAAAATCAAAAGCATCATTTTCAGGCAAAGCTTGGAAGAACTTGGTGAAATATGAAGTCTGAGGAAAAGAGTCTGTAGCATCAGTATAATTTTAATATAATTTTTGTTCAATTGAACAAAAAACTGATGTTCAAAGCATATCATCCCTGATACATTGATAACATCTGTTTGTGGTAACTTTGGTATATAAAAATCCTGACACTTTGTAACTGCAAAAAGAAAATCATGCATCTTAAATTAAGTGTTAAGAACTGTTTTATAGAAGAGGTGATGGTCTCAGACAGTTTCTGGTTCTAATGCTCTGTCAAAAATTTTGCAGGCGCGCCTGCTTTTTGGCTCATGGGTGAAAAAGTAGGCCCTGGGGGAAGAAGGGGTGAAAATACAGGAATATCTTGGGCCCTTAACTTTGGATGTAAGTGGAAATGGAAAGCACAACAGATCTTCAGGCTGCTGAGGTTGATTTAAGACACATTTGTTCACCCAGATTCCTGAGGTCTTTTTCCAACAGTGTATCTTTACCCTTTGTATTGGTTACCAACAGTCCCAACAGGTAGGACTTGTTGCGGAGAGGGTATATCTCGCTCCCATCACCTTTCCTCTAGCTGCTTCTTTGATGCTTGATTTGAGAAGGTAGGGATCACTAAGAAACTTGCACTTAAAACCTTAAACATAGGAATGACCTTTTATGAAAATGGTCATACATCCTTCAGGACCACTGTTGAAATCACTGTTCCAGCAGTTCAAATTACATCCCAGCTTAGGAAACTCAGTGTAATTTTGCCAACAATTTTATGAATTAGCAATTCATTTAAATATGACTGCATGCAAAAAACAGACTCAGAAACATGTTTGATTGCAGCTTATCTCAAAAATACTCCACAACACCACAGTTCACAAGTAAAGGCATCTTTCCCTTCTGTGTATTATAAAGAAAGCACAAAAGAATTTGACTAGCTAACCATGGATGATCCAGGAGGTAAAATCTAGCTATTGTAGTGTCCCGTAACTGCTTTGACTAATTAAATCTCAGAACATGAACAAAGCTATATAATTTTTTTAATAGTAAAATATCATAGAATGCATTAGGTCTGAAAGGACATTTAAAGGTCATCTAGTCCAACCCCCCTTCAGTACGCAGGGGCATCTTCACTAGATCAGGTCGCTCAAAGCCCCATCAAGCCTGACCTGGAGGTGCCAGAAACTCAGTCAGACTGCTACAAGTGACTATAATTTAAATTCCACATCACCTGAAAGAAACTACATCTGTAGCAGGATACGTTTTTAAGTCCTCCCCTGATCTGTCTCTTCAGTTGCGACTAACACCAGACAAGTATCATGCAGAGCTCACATGTGAATGAAAGGAAAGTCTGAGGTCTGCATTAGCTCACTGCTACCTCTAGTTAAAGCTAGGCCTAAATATCAGTTACAACTATGTCTTGCTGCTCTTTAAAGTTTGAAAATAAGACATTCTCTGTCTTCTAAGATCTTGCCACAAAACATCAAACTTCTCGTGTAAAGAGAAGATGGCTTGTTATATATCTGAAAATTTTATTCAAGCCCTAAAGACTTTTGTTGAGGGTATAAAATGAGTAAGAATGTCTATAGGGAATCATCATCTGTTTGTGGCAGGCAAGAAATTCCAAAAATGTTTAGTCTGTTCTGCTCTGTGCTCCTGCAGAAAAGGTTGTATTTCCTTTTTCAGTGCCCATAATCTTTTTAGAACCTTTTCTTTATTGAGCCCATAAACATCACAGTGGAGCTGCAAATCATCATAGTCTGCAGAAACTCCATCAAGGAAGCTACAGAGTAAATGATGCTGAAAAGTTGATGTTCACAACAATAGGCAGTCAACTAACTTTGTTATCCTATGCATGATATCTGAGGTATTCAAAAATAATACAGAGGATTGTATGACGGATGACATGGTCTCAATATGATCTGGTCAATCCACAGGAACAAGATTCATGAACCTTAAATAAGTACAGGTTCTCTACCACTGTTCTTCACTAATACAATTTTGCTGTCACTGTCTTCTAATTAGGCAATTGCCTTCAAACTGTCTTAATGACAAAATCAGTGGCTTTTCTCATCTTTGGCATAAATTGCCATGCCTGAAGAAGAAAGTAAAATATGAAACTGTTAAAACTGTTAGAAAGTTACACCAAGAAATGAAGATGATCAGAACAGAAAACATCTACTTTACTAAGAACTCATGTGTCATACAATATTTCAATGATTAAACCTTTGTAATAATAGAACTAGAAGCAAAATTGGCTTTTTCACATTCATTGGGTGCTTTGGGTTTTATCTTTACTTTTCACAATCTGCTGTTACATTTGGGATATATTCAATTATCATTTCAGAGACTGTAAATGTCTTTTTCTATTGTGCTGGTCAACAATCATAAGAAGATGGTGGAATTATCCATCTATATATTCTGAATTTTTTTTTTCTCAAAGATTTAACATGGTTTGTTACATATTTTATAACTGTTAGATTTTATGTTGTCCAAATCATGAATGAATATATGTCTGAAGATATAATAATTATTAGAAGACAGTAGTACAAATATAAGTGAAGCAATAACACCGTTAATATGTTTGCTGCTCAGAGCAACAAATGGATAAAAAGACATACGAGCCAAGGCACTTACACGGTGCAATATACATGTTTATAGGTTACAAATTAAATTGCCACCATTTGCCAGCAATAACTTCATGGTGATATAGAGAATCACCAATTTTCTGAGATACAGAGCATACAGCAATTTTTGAGATACACCGAATCCTCCTATATTTGAGGAGGAAAAAAAAAAATCACAATTCTGTGGTGTCCAGTGTGCATGGATGGAGAATTGTATATAAAATGTCAGCATCTTCTTGCAAAAGATCAAATAGAAAGGAATACATAGTTTCCTTTGTAAGCATTCTAAATAAATACGTGGCTCTAGATAATTTGAACCAGGAAAATATGTTAATTTCTATCCTAAAACTTTAGCAAATGATATATCTGTAGTTTCACTAAAATATCCCTTTGGATGAGGCAGAATTCTGCCTTAATGGTTCTTTCAGAAATTTGATTGCATGCAGAGACAATTCTCAAGGTATCATCAGAGAAAAGGAAAAAGAGGAACATGTAGGCGTCTATTATATAATTAATCTCTTGGCCTTGTCAAATGGAGCACAAGAGGACAATAAAGCATAGACTTTGGAGTCTAATAAAATGTTTATCTCATTCATGAACAAAAAAATACCAGATATAGTCAAGTTGAGCCCAGAGCAAGAAATGCTGCAAAAGAGCAGTAGAGAAGTGCATGGGAGCGCCTTTTATGAAAGCTGCTGATCAGACCAAGTACGATAACAGTAATTTATGATGCATATCTCTGTCCATGAAGAAGTTTGCTTGTACTGTCAACTTAGAACCACGTTCAGTCAACATCATACAGATAAAATTGTGTAAGAAATTTCTGGTTTATTACCGGCCTTTTGAGACCACTGTCTTCCTACTACAGAAGTTTCAAAGTTTTCAACCTTCAAAACTAGTACTCCTTCAAGAAGAATATAACACAATTTCAGATATTTAAACAATTTTAAAACTTTATTGCCAGCAGTTATAAACTTTGAGGAATCATAGGTACAGATCAAGACCTGAAAATCATCTTAAGTCATCTACATCTGGGAAGGTGAAGAAAACAGCTGTACTACAGTTTTCACAAGGCTGAAGACCATGCCTTTGTTTTTCAGATAACAGTTCTCTGTCACCTTCCTCAATCCTCTGTCTAGCTCTCAAACGTGAACTTGAAAATATACATTTTTAATATGGATTAAATATGTGTATTTCTCAAAAATATTTACTGAGAGGAAATACATAAGAGGCCACAGCTCCCACCTTTCAAAACCATTCTAATCCAAAGTAGCAGCAAGCATTGAACCCTGCGCATCAGAACACAATTATTAATCTTCTGTGGGCACATGATGAACCAAAGTGGCAAAGAAGAATAATAAAGGTAATTCCAGGTGTCAGAAAAGGAGGTAGATTACTAATATCCAGCTACACTAAGCTACTACAACTACCTGGTTTAACACCAATTATCTGAAGTATATGTTGGTTTGGCTGGAAGAAATGTGGTCACCAAAACCACTCTATCATTCCTCCTGCTGAGCTGGACAGGGGAGAGAAAATGTAACAAAAGGTTCACGAGTCGAGGTAAGGACAGGGAGAGATCACTCACCAATTGCTGTCATATGCAAAACAGACTCAACTGGGGGAAAATTCATTTACTTTATTACCAATGAATTCAAAGAAGGGCAATGAGAAATAAACACAAACCTAAACCCACCTTTCCTGCACCCTTCCCTTTCTCCCAGGCTCAACTTCACTCCTGATTTTTTCTTCTGCCTCCTCTCCGCAGTGGTACATGGGTGTCGGGAATGGGGATTGTGGTCAGTTCATTGAACATCTGTCACTACTTCCTCCTCAGGGGTAAGACTCCTCATGCTCTTCCCCTGCTCCAGCAAGGTCCCTCCGATAGGACACAGCCCTCCACTAGTTTCTCTAACGTGAGTCCTTCTTACGGGCTGCAGTTCTTCACCCACTGCCCCAGTGTGGGTCTCTTCCATGAGGTGCAGTCTTTCAGGAACAGACTGCTCCAATCTCGGTCCCCCATAGAGTCACAAGTCCTGCCTACAAACCTGCTCTGGCTTGGACTCCTCTTTTCATGAGGTCACAGGTCCTACTAGGAGCCTGCTCCAGAGAAGACTTCCCATGAGGTCACAGCCTCCTTTGGGTGCATCCACCTGCTCTGGCATAGGGTCCTCCATGGGCTGCAGGGGGACAGCCTGCCTCACCATGGAGTTCTCCACAAGCTGAAAGGGGAATCTTCGCTCTGGTGCCTGGAGCACCTCCTCCCTCTCCTTCTTCACTGACCTGGATGTCTGCAGAACTATTCCACTCACATATTCTCACTCCTCTCCCAGATGCTGCTGTTGTACAGCAGGTTTGTTGTCCCTTTCTCATATACATTATCCCAAAGGTGCTACCAAAAGTCACTGATTGACTTGGCTTTGGCCTACAGTGGCTGGCATCGGCTCTATTGGACATGGGGAAGCTTCTAGCAGCTTCTTGTAGAAGCCACTCCTGTAGCTCCCCCTGCTACCAAAACTTTGCCACACAAACTCTGGAGAAGGTAGCTAACGTGTGCTTTCAGTCCCTTGGATGGAGGACAGCTGCTGCAGCATTCTGGAGACCTTGCAGAACTAGGTGTCTAGGGGGACTTCACATTGAATTTGTGTTGATTACAGCAAGCCTTTACCATTCCCGGCATGGGATCTGTCTCAATGGTAAAAAGTGAACCTGCAGTCACTGAAAACTGAAGTCCCATGGAGACGTTGCTGCTATTTGTAGACTTGTAGACTTACCCAGGTAGACTTTGAAATAAGCTTCTCTCTGATTATTTACGTTAGGAAACTTTTTTCAGACCATGCCTGAAGCTCAGCGATTATGTGCCAGGTGATTCTACATTTGATATCTAACAAGAAACAAGAAATCACACATTTTCAAAAGGAAAAATAACCTTTAACATTTTATCCTCATTTGCTTCAAGCTTCTATGCCACAAAGACTGAGAAGCTTGTTTTCAATTAGAAGTTGGTTCTACTACCAAGTCACTTGCAAACTTCTTGATGTATTATTGTATCATTAAAAGCTGCAGATTAAAATTTTAATTATTCTGTTATAAATGAGCAAGGCATTAGAACAATATGAATGCTCTCATGTGCCCAATAAAATAATAACCAAAAAAACCATAATGCTTCTAAAGCAGAGCAGCGATTGTATGCTTATTGTTGCCAAGGGTACAGCAATAACATAGGTGCTTGGCACACTGGGGTCACTGACCAATCTACAGAGCATTCATATAATTACTTTGGCAAATGTAGTGTAACTGCAGGAAATTAAGTTCTTTAGATGGAAGAAGGAAATACATCACCAAAAGTAGTACCTAACAAAGTTTACAAAGACATTACAAAGATTTGGGAGCACTACTATAAAGAATCAGCACAGAAAATTTCCAGATTCATTTCTATCAAGAGCATCATTTCATAGTGTGAACTTAGCCTCTGTGGTTTCCCAAGATCCATGTGCATCAACTCATCAACCCTGTAGTCAGATTCCATCTGTGTACTCAGACCAGAGAGACAAAGAGTTGATTATCTGATTACAGATTTGAAAGAAACAGTGGGGGTAAACAGAAAAGCTACTCACAGATATGCAGATTTCTAAATCTAAGAAGACATTTGAAACTGTCACAAATTTCCAATTTTAAGTTTGACATGATGGACTCAGAGCTGCAATGCAGCTGCAGTGGTGCCACAGTGAAGAGCACAACCTCATATATGTTAATTTCACTTCCCAGTGTTGCAAAACTGGAATCTGCACTGGCTACACTGAACCACAGTTTGGGGTGTACCCACACTTCCCAGCTTTTATGCAGCATTAAAAAATACCCACTCCAAAACCAAATACCAACCACAGAGAAAATTTGCCTCTTTATCTAAACCATAGTTATCTAAATAGTCTGATCGGATCCATCACTAAAGTATTCCTATGTAAATCTGAGGTGCCTGGTTAAAGACAGGGTTTTAGGTACTGTCTTCAGAGAAGAGTCTGCCAATGAGGTTCATCCTAAAAAAAATCACTCTTCTGATCTGAAACCCACTAAAATAAGCCAATATTAAGAAAAATATTATATACCACATACCTTTTAATAAAAAGTAAAGAAGTTGTCAATTCCTCCCTCAAGGACTAGAAGGTGGTGTAGCTGCTGATTGTGCTGGCAGTTGACATATTTTATTTATTTATTTCTTCCAACTCCATTAAAAAACACCCTGTAGACAAATATTAGTCTTTCTAAGGGAGGGAAAACTAAATTTGATAGTGCTTACCAGATATTTTTTTTGCATCAAGTTCCAATTAGAAATAGAGCAGAACAATTTTTATTCTCAGGTGTTAAGCAAAAGTTTGCATGGAAATCCATGAGAAATCAGTGATTCGCATATTGTCCCATGGGTCCAACCATGTCCATGAGCACAAGAGTCCCAGCATATAAATTAGGCTGCCAGTGCCATATTTAAGTTATTAATTTTTAAGTTATTTTTGAGTTATTCATTTACACAGTGTGTTCAATTTTCTATCAAAATACATATCAATCAGAAATAATAACACTGCATTAATTAAAAAAAAAAACAAAACAAACCCCACCATTCCTCTATTCTTTTATTTAATATATTTGAAGACAGGGTAGTAAGTATTTTGGAAGTGCGGTATTCTTCATGTCATGTGTAGTTTGGGTTTTTTTAAATTTTTAAATAAAATATTACTAATGCAACAGGGAAAAAGAGAAATGTCTCCCCCTCCCACCCCTTTGGTGTGACTTTCAAAGCTACAAAATGTGCCAGATTAAGACCTTAGAGATGGAAATGCTGTTTATCCACAGGGCATGTTCAGCACTGCCAACAGCTGTGCAACTTTTCCCAAACAATGTTCCTCAAGGATGACTTGAAAGGACCACAATTAGGGGCAGGAGAATAGTTTAATTTCCATGCCCATTCAATCCTTGGCTTCTCTGCTGAGCCTGCCAACTATTGCCAATTGCAATGGTGGATTTTGTGACATGGACACTTGTCCACTAGGAACTGGACTGAGGCTGCAATCCAAGGTAATTATTTTCACTCACTATTGACCTGAGAAGTTTCAAACAAGGAAATGTTGAAGCTTTTCTTGCTCAACCAATGTTACCACTGTAGCAGTGACAGATGAAGTGTTCCCTGGCAATTTCAAAAAACATTTTAATATTTTACTTTTTTGTTTTAGCTTCCATACTGGTTAATTTGATTACCAGTAAAAATACCCAAACAATAAAA
This sequence comes from Zapornia atra, assembly GCA_013400835.1. NCBI lineage: Eukaryota > Metazoa > Chordata > Aves > Gruiformes > Rallidae > Zapornia > Zapornia atra. The sequence continues at coordinate 104,453 of VZTU01020214.1, read as the reverse complement.
AACCCCTTTCGATCATACATCAGAAATACATATTTCAAATGTTTTGATTTGTTTTTTTAAAGAACTGCACACCTTGTGATGTAACACAGGATGAAAATACTAAGATCTGATTTCATAATCAGCTTTTCATAATCATAGCCTCTCATCCTTTCCCCTCATATCTGAAGAGCTTGTGGGGTTTTTTTTGCCCCAGGATGCAAATTTGAAAAAAGTAATTTTCATGTCATTTGCATGCGCACAGGAATATATATTTATACGCATGTTTAAATTCTGTACTTAAGTAACTCATAAGTAATTTTGCAATGATGGGGACAAAGATATAGCAAGAATGCGTAGCTCTGTCTGACCTGGGAGCGTAAGTATTCCTGGCTTGCATTTAGATGGGAACCCAAGGGGCCACATAATCAAGGCATAAATCAAGAATTAATAATTAGTGAATAGGTATCATTTAGCTCCAATGTTTTTAAGCTAACTTACAGGGGAAGGGAAAATAAATAAATAAATAATGCACACTGTATTATCACAATCAAGGGATAAATGCAACGAACAAAAAAAAAAAACCCAAACAACCAAACCCCCGAAAAATAAATAAGAAATAAAATGCAGTGGTGAGATAAGACTGGCCTTGCTCCCAGTTTGGGACAAGAAGGGAGGAGAACAGATCTAACTGCACAGATCCCTCTAGTGGCAGCGACAAAAATGGGAATTTGGGTAAACCCGAATGAGCAAAAGTCTTTCGGAGCCAGAAGACGTGTTTGGAGCACAGGACTCTGCGGCAAGGGAACCTGCAGAGCAGGGATGGGAGCTGTCTCTGCAGAGAGGCTGCCCGATCCCGGCGGCATCTTCGGGACCCGGTTGTTCTGTCCCAGTTTGAAGAGCACGGAAAGGGATGTGTGGGAGGCCGTGGGGTGGGGGAAGCAGGGCGCAGAGCAGGCATGCAGTCCTTTGAAGCTGAACTGCGTTACTCAGCTGGACAGTGTTACCTTTTTGGTGCTTTGATTGATGTGCAGGTATCCACATCTAGTTGGGGCACACTGAAGGATAAATTTTGCATTGTTCCCCTACATGGTGTATTCCTTGTCTCTTTTTTCCTCTATAGATATGAACTACTGCATGCTAAAGCATGAGTTTATGAACATTGAGGTATGCCAAATAAATGTGGAGCCAAAGAAGAAAAAGGTGGCCCAACCTGCAAAACTACCTGAACTGAAAATGCAGGCCAGTTCCTTGCCTTTAGACTCATAAAGATTCAGTGCAATAAAGGTATAATCTCACTCTCCAACAAATATATTTGTTGACAAAACTCATCCTGAAAGTTTATCGTGCTTTCATACGTCACATCTGCTCTTTGCCTTATTGTGCTACTTCAGAGCATTAGCTGTCCTGCAAATACAGAAGTGTATAGAAGATATAGAAATCAGCCTGCCACCTTTCTGGTTAGGATTTTTTTAGAAGTGTGTTCTAAAGGGAGCAAGATGCAAAAATAAAAATATCTGGGATATAATGGAGAATGTATTTTGCAAGCTTATATCATCAAATGTGCAATAAGTTTGTAATTTCACTGTAAATTATACAATTATTTATATTTTGTCTAAAGTAATTTTCTGAATCTGGAATGATTCATGAAATTAACTCTACAGTGTGACTACCTTCAATAGCTAATACAGAACTAGGTGAAGTAGAAGATCCCATCAGATAGCAGTTACTTAGTTCACATTGACATACATTGCTGTAGTAAATCTACATTTCTGCCTCCTGTGGAGATATTTCATTCTTTCTTTATACTTTTTTACTGAAGTTACTCCCTTGAGATGTTCTTAAAAATTTCTGAAAGTCAATTACAAAATCAGCCTAGAGGAAGGCTGCTTCTGCACTGTCTTAAATCCTAAAACATTTTGAATTATGTTTCTTGATAATTCAGTATGTTTATGGAAGTCTTCAGTTTCAATCTGCTGTAATATACAGACATTTGATATCAGGATTCAAAGAGAAATCATAAAATATCCTTAAGGTGGATTTAGTTGATTGAGAAACATAGAAACATTTAGGTTAGAAAAGACCTTTAAGATAATCAAGTCCAATCATTAACCTAATGCTGCGAAGTCCACCACTAGGCACCCTATCTGTATCTCCAGGGATGGTGACTCAACCTCTGCCATGGGCAGCCTGTTCAATGAACCTTTTGGTGAAGAAATTTTTCCTAATTTCCAATCAGGAAAATTTTACTAATTTCACTGGACAGGGTCACAAAATTTCAACGGTAGTCCCAGGGAACAGAAATGGTACAGAAGGACCATGCTGGGGGTGGGGTTTGGCATTTTGGCCCTGGGCATTGCTGAGCAAATCTGTACTTCAGTCCTCATCAAAGCGAGGGGTTTGGGGCTGGGGTCACCCTGAGTCCTTGACTGTCAGGCTACACCATCAAAATCCCACCCCCAAAAGGGGGACAAGGTTTCTGTTTCTGGTCGAGGGCACTGGTTAATGTGTATAGGAAAGCTGCTGCATGGATAGGGGAAAGGTGGAATGGACCCATTCTTCTTTTTCCTCCTTTTAGATCTCAGTGCCATGTCCTGTTCCCAATGCCCACTTGATTGATTGCTCAACAGACAAACTATGCTTTGCCCCTAGACAATGGTGCAATTGAATGTCACATGACCAGGCTCCATTATATGACTCATGCATGTATCAGATTTAATGTATTTCTGGAAGGTTTGTTTTTTAAATGTTCCCAAATAGTTATTATGAACAATTTATTTAAAATTTCTTGAAGTACAACATCATATACATGTATTTATGATTTTTTAAAGAACAAAATATCTTGGCCAGGCTCTTATCTATTAATGGCCTTACAGATGCAGCCTGATATACTTCAATCCTTAAAGGAATATGGTCTTTGTGTTATATCAAATGGGGTCACAGTAAAAGATCTTTAGGCATCTATACAGAAATCACACTGCAATAATGCCAATGCCTATAATAGGCCAATTTTTTTTTTCATGGCCATCATGGCATCTATAGTCTTTTGACTGCCATTTCTTTAGTGCTTTACTTGAATACAAAGGGACAATCTTTCATCATGTAAACACATGTGGTAGCTTATAGAAATATTTTTCTTTTGTTTCAGCTCCATTAAGTCTTTTAATTGAGAGGAGATTTTGGGAAACTTTTCGTATATTACTAGAACTCATTTTTAACAAACAAAATGAAATTGCTTCGTGTGGTTTTTTAATGAGAAACTAACTAGATATTATTGCTTTTGTAAACAAGCCACCATTACCTTTCCTCGAGCTAGTGAGACAGGCAGTGAAAGAATTTAAACCTAATCACAAACAAGCAAATGCAGATAATATGAGTGCATAACTGTATTGTTTTTTCGCTTTTAGGTTAATATGGCAAGTTGAACACATTTTATTATTATGTCATATATTTTTGACCTGGAAAGAAAGTCATGTGCTCTGCTAATATCAAAAATATTTGCCTTAGATTAAAGTATAAAACTTGTGTAAGAGGAAAAAAAGAATTCTTAAACAACTGAATTTCTTTTTAGTATGAGTGAAGATGTCAATTTTTCTTCTGAGATGGTGTTAAAAAACAAATCAAACCTTTTTAGATTTTTGATACATGAATGTTCAAACTGATGAGTTCCTGTTTTCTCTGACAACATTATGAAATAATAGTGATTTTGACTGCAAAAAGGCCTACATTGTCCAACTGTAGTGCAGTCAACTGCACGTTCTGTTGTATATTGCACATGCGACATAATACAAAGATTTCTGCAATATGTTGCTTCACACTATTAAGCATCTCTTTAATGAAGAGAAATTACTGAGCTGCTGTAAGGGCAAAATACACATATGTATAACATTTATCTAGAAAACTACCTTGTGATAGACCTGCTCATTTTTGGCATTCTGTGATTTTGTTTGCGCTCTTTTTACACAGCTGCTTCATCAAGTCTGACTGAGACCTGTAATGAGTCAGAAGTCAAACAACAGGACACTTTGCAATGAAAAAAAAAAGTTTTTACTTTTGATACATTTTTGAGAGTAGTTTCGTCATCTGGTGCTTCTTATTTCCATGTAGTGGAACAGGAAAACAGGGAATGGTAGTCCTCTGCTGCCTAGAAGGCAATAGGCAAGAGATGCTGGTTTTTGTAAAGTGCTGCATGCATTTTCACTGCTAAACAAGTTAGTAATAAAATGAGACATACCATGTTAATGAGAGATTGCTGAGAATTAGAACTGCTTTCTTTCCAGGACAGGAACAGGCTGCTTTACAGTCATCTCCACTTCTTTCTCTTTTTCTCTAATGTTGGAGTCAGAGGACGTTCACTGCGGATCACATCACTGCAAAACAAGAGGATCCCATTCCAGGTAGTGCAGGGGTTTCTGTGTTGCAGAGTAATGGCACAGTGCACAATGCCAGGTTCTAAAACTAGCCCTTCTACCAGGTTTTCAATTTCAAAGCCCAGTTTCTATCTTTAAGGCAGGAAAAAAGTATCTTTCATGCTGGCCATATTATGCACGTGAATCTGTAAACTTCTGGAAACAGTTTAAAGTATGTTTAGATTTTAATACCATAAAAAATTTGAGTGACATTTCAAGGTGCCATTTTACAATGGAACAGTCACCATAACTAGGAAACAAAAATCCAGAATGTCTTATTATCACCTCTATGAAGCCGTAAAAATAAAAATGAAATGTAGACACTTAGTGACAGAAAGCTCATGGTTAAGGAATCTGATAGCACAACGGGTAAACAGACTAGAAATCAGAGTCTCAGAATACTATGAGTATCAGTTTACCAGATTTTGAGAGCAATTTTTTTAATCCTTCTTGTTGAGATGCAAAAATTCCCTTTTTATGAAATGCAAACTTAAACTGTTTTTTAAAGTTCCTTCACATTTACACTAGCAGATCACAGGTGGAGAGAAGCTTAGCTAGAAAACCTTACATTACACAGTAACAAATGCACAGAGGCTGGTTTTGGCAGTTGTGTTTAGGGCATTTGCTCAGGTGTCCTCACTTTTCAGATATGCCCCCCGTCACAGCAGAAAACAAGTGATGGCTGAGGGTGTTGGAGGGAGCTGGCTGAATGTGCTGGGAGGCAGCACTGGTGCCACTGGATCATAGCCTGGAAATCTGCAACTGGGTTGCACAAACACGTATCCATGATAATAAAATATGTCTATTTTCCATAGGACAGTAGAGAGCAGCCCTTCTCACAGTGCGAGAGCTGTGCTGCATCATCCACCACTCGCTTTCTCCAGGTGGACAGCCCTGAGGATGGTGTCCCTCAAACCCCTCTAGCATGAAATCCTACTTGGGAAAAAGGACTTTGATAAACATATTTTAAATTAAATCCAAAGCACTGACAAGGGACAGAGCTGCTGTGATAAAGCCTCAAGTTTTTAAACTATGTACTCCAGCTTTTCCCTGTGCAGAATTTGCCAGAGCTTTCTGTATCTCATGCCTGAACAGTGTGAATTAACAAGCATGTAAGTAATAACAAAGTGTTAGTTGAGATGCATGTCCTGAACAGTCAGAGAAACTAATTCAGACTGATTTAACTTTGACAGCAGCATCTGTGCTGCTCAAAACCACCAGGCAAGTTTCTGTGCCAGCGAAGCTCAATATACCTCCTGGCTCAGGGAGACTGAGAAAGGTGACTTCAGCCTACCTTTATGCCTGGAAGGTAACAGACTGCTGTAGGAGCTGCCTTAATCAAAAGCATAAATTAAGAAGCTCTGAAAGCTGCTACGATACACATATAAACTCAGAGGATGTTTCTATACAGCAGCTTTGCAGCCCGCAGCAACTGAGATTCCCCTTACACGATCATACTAGAAAGGCCATGCTGCTCCCAAAAGCAGTCCCTATTCCCTGAAAACTTCAGTCCACATGCTAGGAATATCACTGTCTTGATATAAACAGAGATTTTACAGCCTTCTTTACTAAATGGGTGGGGGTGTAAACACCTAATGGAGTGAATTTTCCAACTAGACAATACCCAAAATAACATAATTTATCTGTTCAGGTTGTTGTCCAAATACTGAAGTTTGTTATTAAATTGACACCTGAATCTCAGGCAGAATGCCTTCCAAAGTTTTAACTAGGAAAGATAATTAAAGCAGGCCTAGCTGGCTAAATTCCCTAAGTGATAATTAATTAGAAGTCTCAGGGTAGACATCTGATAACTTCATCCCAACAACCTGGAAAGGTGGCAGAATTAGAGAGATAAGAGGTGATGAAACATGATTGAAATCCATAGCATGCTTTTAAGTATCTCACATGGCTGCAGTTCTTCCAATATTGCTATGTCCCAGTCTATAACTATTTCTAGTGTATTAATCATGATACAATGGAGGATAATAACATGCAAGTTATAGTAGTTTGGCTTAGTTTTGCCTTGGGACTTTTTGTTGTTGTTGTTTTAAGTTTGGGGATTTTTTGAGGGAAGAGGGTTTGGGTTTTTTTTCATATTTTCCACTTCAAAGCCTGTTACAATACATATACATGTATATATGCATTTTCGTAACCATAATGCAAATCTTTTTCTCAAAATATAAGGAAACATTATTGAATATTCTACAACCAACTCAACACATAGCCCTCCTTAATGTAGCACATCCTTACCCACTGAACCAACCATTTTCTTTTTCTAAAAGCCTCAGTCTTAAGAAGACAACAGGAGGAAGAACATCATAGCAGAAGGAAGATAGTATTTTACTTGAAGGGAAAGTAGATCAAGGATAACCTAAAGTGGAGTCAGCATCAATAATTGGGGAATACGCTGAAAGCAGATAGTGAATGGGAGGTTCTGATTAGTGACTCTTTTCTCATTTCCCAGACACTAGTAAGAATTTAAATTGAAGAAATTGACTCACCTTAAAATGCATCTTCTACAAATAAAAATACAAACGTGAAAAAAAATACCCCGATGGAATTTTTCTGTGTTTCTTTTTGACTAACTCAAAGCCACATGCAAAGAAAGGAAATTTAAAATGGTTAGATTTTACTCCTGAAATTGACACAATCAGATTTCAATTTTTCATTTTAAAACCAAAACATGCTAAAAAATCAGAAGCAAATAATTCTTTTGAGAAATTTGGTTTTCATCCCAAATATACATTTCCATGAAAATGGAAATTGGTCAGAATCTTTTCTGTTGCTGTCAGAATCCTGATTTTAGGGCTAAGGAACTCTGACCTGAAATTTTAAATTCACCTAAAGGTGGTATTCAGATTGAAATATCCAATACCTTTAGATACTTCAGTGTTTAAACTTAACCTGAAATGCAACAAAAATAACTGTAAAGTCCTGAAAAAGGTGCAGTCACCTGAGGAAAACACTGAAAACAGCTTATAAAGAGTTAAAAATAAACACAAGTTATATGTTACAAACACTTACAAATGAAAATTCATGTTATTGAATTATGTAACAACATACATGCATCCTTTATTATAGATTTAAATTAATACTTAATTAAATCCTTACTTATATGTGTAAGTACACCATGAGTATTGGACAGCTAGGGTGGGGTTTTTTTTTTTCTTTCATTTTTTAAGAGATGTATATACTTTCCCCTTTGTGCATAAGGGTGTGTATGTGTAATGTAAAGAACTGGCCTCTGGACCGATTCTGGCTACAGGCTCATTCTCAACACAAAGATTTTAATAAAACAGAATACTTCTCGTGATTTCTTGGTTGTTAATTGCTCGCCTCACAAAACCCCCAAATTTTTATCTTGCTCATTAACAAATTGCAGATGAATAGGCAGCAGCTTATGTATGTTATTTTTTTGTTTGTTTCTTTTTGTAGACCATTTTCCTTAGAAGAAAAAACAAAGTACAGTAAAAAGAAAATAAAGGTCTCTTATGTTTGGATCTAAATTACAGCCACAGATTTAAATTTGTAAAATGCGATTACACAGCAACAAGAAACGTTTTTAAGACCTGTTATTAACAGAACAGTGTGAGCCTTAGAAATAAGCATCAAAGGAACAAAAAGGATACGGCATTCAGAAATGTCTCTGACAGATGGCATTGGACAAAGAGCACCTAGCAGGTAGTCACGTCTGGCTACAGCTCTACCCCAAGTTTGGGCTCTGCTCCTGACCCACTGACCCCATGACTTATCCCTGGGTCCTTCTCGGACCCCACACAGCCCCAGCCTGCGCAATTTGCCCTTTCTCTCCTCAGATGTCTGATCTGTCAGGAGCAAAGGGGCACCC
>VZTU01020214.1:26221-91221 GCA_013400835.1 Zapornia atra | reverse complement strand
TTTTTCTCTCTTCATTTAATTTGATCAACATTAACATAAGGATATCTATTATTATCTGACAGAACACATATCAAAGTTATGTATTTCAGATATTTTCATTATAAAAAGGATATTTGCATGTACTAAGAACAACTGATAATTTAAAATTAATTTATAGCTACTTCCTACCACCAGCGTTCAGTTCCTAAATATTGCACATGGATTTCTAGGGTGGCCTTCCTGCTAAAATTGCAGTGTTTTCTTCAGATCTTCGGCAGACTTGATAAGAAAGTTACTGTCTAGGGGTGTAAAGTCTCCTTCCAGAGTTTCTGACGGTAACATGACATACAGTACCTTCCTGGAAGGATGTAATCGTTTCACAAAACTGTAGAAATTTTCACTATGAGGAATGCACACAGATACAGTGGATTTTAGTACTATATATCCAACTGCAAGTATTTGTGTGAACCCTTCATTTCCTATCTATCCTAAAAATGAAGGGGATTCATTGTAATTAATTTTTCTCGCCAAACAATTAAATAAATTTCTTAAATTCAATTATTTTAAAAGAGTTAATAAAATTTATTATACAGAAGAGATAAAAATCTATAGTTTATGTATTGGAAAGGTATTTTAATTTCTTAATTAGCATATACAATATACTGTCTGTGAATTGGGGTTATTTACATTCTAGACACCTTTGGTAAAAATTTTCAAACACCTTCATGATCAAATCCTCTTACTATTATCTGAAATGTGGTAGATGTGATTACTAGACAATTGAGGGGTAGACAGATCTGCCTAGCCTGAGTTTCTACATTACTTTTTTCCAGCGATCCAGTGATACTCATTGGCAGAATGGGATATGCTGATCACAGAAGTATTTGCATCAGATGGCTTATACAGTGTAAAACATCATCTTATGACTGTCACTGGTAAGACTGCAAGAACTTTGATCAATACAAGGTATTTTCTGAGGAAAATTCATGAGGTATTAAAATAATAGGAAATGTTAATGGAAAGATTTCTCCTTGCCAATTCATTTCTCCAAGAACATAACCAGCAGGTTGTATCCATCTGTCTTGAAGATAGATACGTCTCCCCACACTTTCTTGAGAAGATCACAGAATCACAGAATCGTAGAGATTGGAAGGGACCTCCAGAGATCTTTGGGTCCAACCCCCTGCCAAAGCAGCTTCCTTAGGACAGATCGCACAGAGAGGTATCCAGACGGGTCTTGAATATCTCCAGAGAAGGAGACTTCACAACCCCGCTGGGCAGCCTGTCCCAGCCCCAGTTCTCTCAGCCTATCCTCAAAGATTATGACACTCTAGAGTATAAGTAATTATTAAAACTAAAGTATAACTAAAGTGGTGTTGTCTTGTGCCCTTCCCCCGCCTCCTCTCAGCCTAAATTTCTTTCTCTTAATGGAATCTCATTTCTCCTACAAGAATGCATATGCTCATATAGGAAGCACCTCCTGGCTCATTGGTATTTGCTATTCAAACATGTAAGGATTGTAATCATGTAATCATAACCTATTCCCATGTCCCTGGCTCAATGTACCCAGAGTAAACATAGTGAAAGATTTTATAGATACATACATACGAACACACATACACACCTATTAATTTCAGGAAAAACATCTGCTTCACATTTTTGCATTTGTTCTAATCCTCAAAAACTTACCGAAGTCTTTTAGAAAAGACAGAAAGAGGAGGAGAATTACAGGTGATTCCTCATCAAAGATACGGAGAAGGAGGTGGTTACCTGTTGACAGGCAGGTAGTGTGAGCCAGTAGAGCAGTCCCCTACTATTTCTTATGCCTTCTCATGCTGCAGATATCACTCTCTGTTGAATGACTATAAAATAGAGTGAGTCCTTTGGTCTTCATGCTAACTTCAGACCTGCGTACTGATCTCATACATCTGTTTTTTGAAGGCAGTGTGATTTATAAGGACAGAACACACAACAGTAATGGATTCAGTTTGAAAAATCTTCTCTATTAATAAATCTTTGGTTTGGTTCAGATTTAGTTTTTACTGATATGTTACTGTAAACCCAGTTACTGAAAACATATAACATTTGCTTTGAATGACAAATAGCAGGAGATACTGGAAGTAAGCATTTGTCAAGGACTAGCTATAGTTATTTTATTATGGTGCTAAAATCACTGCTGCCTGGCTCAGATCTATACTTCAGCTATAAAATTAATGTATCGACTGTGTCTTAATGTTGCTTTCTTATCAGCAACCTCTGTGTATCAGTAATATTAAAGACTGTGATAGGTTTACTTACAGTAATCCACTAGTGATGTTTTCCCTCACAAACCTAAACTCTTACCTTGATATTTATCTGGATATTTTATTGTTGGGTACAATTAAGAATATTTTACCTTCTATCCATTCCTAATTAATTCCCATATTGTTTCCTCTTGTAAGACAATACTAAAAATCTTCCATTTTACACCAGGTATTTTTTTCACAACCAAGAATGGACCTGGTTATATTGTTCTAAAGAAACTATTAATCATTAATTGAGGCATAAAATGCTAGGTTTCACTGTTGAGTTGTTGTTAGGATAGGCAAAGACGTGGAGATGACATATACTTGCTGTACATACATAAAGAGCAGAAGCATTTTCTTTTTAAATCTGTTGGATCATTTTATCATTCTAATTTTAGTTCCAAGGACTTTTTTTTTACTTCCACAGAGAACCACTTTCTGTTAATAAATCTTAACCTGCTATATGAGAATTATTGTTGTAAGCACCTACATAACTCTCCCTGATCTTCTGAAATCTGTATACAGTATCCCCTATGGGGAAGCCATGAAGGCAATAACTATCAATTAGAAGGAATCAAATATAAACACATCTTTCAATTCTCATAGTGCAGGCATCTTCCATTGACCGTGGTATCTAACCAGAAAGAGTCAAATGAACTGGAGGATGAACGACTCTCCAGCTGTGAAAGAATAAGCAAGCTCTGAGAAGGAAATTCTTCTTTCAAAGCATTTAGTAAAAACACCTGTTGCTCAATTAGAAATCCATGTTGTAACATTTTATATCTGGGAATTAAATCTTATGTCTCAAAAAGGTTTCAGCTGGTGCAATGCACAAATTTGGATTACCTACCAATTAAGACATAGTTATGAGAATCTTCCGATACTCTTCAATTTATAATCCATGCCTTTGTGTTCTGTCTTCCACATTAAATTGAAAAATCAACTTGAGCACCCACATTCCTGCTTTTGGCCATCATCTTTGACATTGTAGGCTGCCAGGGGGATTGTGGAGTCTTCTTCTCTGGAGATATTCAAGACCTGTCGGGATGCCTACCTGTGTGATATGTCCTAGGGAACCTGCTTTGGTGGCAGGGGTTGGACTCGGTGATCTCTGGAGGTCCCTTACAGTCAAAGAAGATTGCCCTTGAAGACAGAGCTTTGGAGAAAAAAAAACAAGAACTGAGTTATGAGGTATAGACTTCATATTTTTTACGTAGAAAAAAGTAAATTCTAATCCCGTAGCTTTCAGTACTTAGTGCAGCATTCATCTGTCGCACTGAGCTTTCTCTCATTAAAATTTTATCCCACGTATATACTCCATAGAGCTTCAGTTGCAGAGGAAGGAGTGACAGATATTTCTTTTAAACCTTTAAGAGTACCACAATGTAAAGAGAAGAAAAGTACGGAGATAGAAATGTAAGCAGGACATAGGACAGGAAGATAGATTGATAATTTAGCATCACGGTTTTCATAATTATAAAGTTGTCAGGGTTTGAGGTTGCTTTATTTTTTGCCCAGACTGAACAAACAAATTACACTCTTTGTATTTTAATATGATAAATCTAGTTGTAAAGAAAGCTTTTGTTTTTAGATTTCTGTCTTAAGCAAAGAAACTAAATAGATAACACATTCAAAAGATAAATCCTGCTGTTAAAGTATCATAGAATCAGAGTCATAGAATGGTTTGGGCAGGAAGGGACCTTAAAGATCAAGTTCCAACCACCCTGCCATGAAAAGGAACACGTCTCACTAGACCAGGCCCCATCCAACCTCGCCTAGCACACTGCTAGGGAGGGGTCATCCACCACTTCCCAAGGCAACTTGTTCCAGTGCCTCACCATCCTCACAGTGAAGAATTTCTTCCTAATATCTAGTCACCTTTTACTTCTAATCTAGACATGTGCTACTATGAATTCCTGTGATGTTCTGAAAAGGACTGTAGATCTCAATATGGGGATTGCCCCTTATGTTTCCAAAATGAACAAAAACATTAAAGCATTTTTGGTTTAGTAGTGACAGACTAAACACAGTTGTGCCATGACTGGATCACTCAACAAGAAGAGTACAAACTAAAGAGTAAGAGATATTTCCACCATGTTGCGTTAGCTTCAACTGAATGTCATTTTAAAAAAAAAAAGTCTACTAGATTTAAATTTGTCTCTCAATACAAACACTAACTATAGATTTAAAGGCATTTACGCATAACAGTTTTCATGACATTACCACCAATATGTATCCTAAATCTCACACTAATGAAAGTCTTATTCCTAAACCCTAAGTTCCTCTGAGATTTCTCTTCTGCCCAGGAATTTACTTTAAATTATTATTATATACCTTAAATGTTTTAGACTTCAGTTCACCAGGCTCATTAACATATGTATACAACCGAATGATTATTGACTATGCTATTCAAAACTAACCTCTCCCTATCCTTCTGTTGCTTTACCTGTCATTTTGAAGCATAGTTTTGTTTACTTGAAAAGTTTATCCAGTTTACTGTAAAAAACAAACAAAAAAAAATCCAAAACCCCCAACTTTGGCTATTTAATTTCTTTAATCAGTTAAAGGGACATAAATCTTGTCAACATTTTGACTGCTTGAAAACCACTCTTTCTTCCAAGGCAATACCTTCTGCTTGCAATGAAAAATAAAAATATGATTTACATTTAAAATATATAATTTACATTTTAACTTCAAGTCAAAATTATTTTTGACTTTATAATTTATAATTTAAAAGGGCCACAACCCGCAGATGTCTTTTCTAATAGAGAAAGGGCCTGATGTAGCTGATGCACAACCTTTCATCTGAGATGGTGAGTGCACTTCATGTGAAAAAAAAAATCAGGATAAACCTTAAAATCTAAAAAAAGAAGCTCTTTTTAGTCTTCCCTCATCTTTATAGCAATAAATTTCATTGTATCTATCTCAAATGTACATATTAACTGAACACACAGATGCAGGGTACAGAAGCACAGAGTATAAAAAGCAAGTGCTGCTAGATTGCATCATAACAGTGCTAGTGAAGAATCATTTCTTAAATCTGTTGTAGCTAATAGAACAGCTCAATTTTACACCAGTTTGCAAGACAGCCGGAAAAATCTTAGCTTCGTGTGCAGGGGTAAATACCAAAGCCACATATGAAAAATGAAGGTAAACAAAAGCATGCCCTTTGCTCTTGAAACTGTGCTCCACTGATGTGGCAATGCCACCTATGAGCATACATGTAAACTGTGGGACCATTGGGACCCCTTCTACCAATCAGCAGAGCAGCTGGAGTGTACCACTGACCAGCATCTGCACTCAGGATTCCTCTGCTGCTGCTTCCGCTGCTGCTGGGTTTCAGTGAAGCCATTAACATTGCATCGTTTTAAGCACTCTTTGTCCCTGTTATGCCATTTATGATGCAACAGAGATATAAAAAAAAATTCAGTTAGATATTTACCCAATTTTTTGCAATTATAGACTATTGTATTATTTGCAATTACAGATTATTGTTTAATTACATAATTATGGACTTTTAAAGATATTAATTATTCCTTCCATTGTCCATCAAGAGCTGTAATGAATGACATTAGATTGCATAAGTAACATATGTTTATGACATGTTATTTAAAAGACAGTTGAGCCTTTGCACTTTGTCATACTTGGATCTATTCTGACCAATTTGACCCACTAGTTGATACCAACATGTGACCTGTCTGAAAGCAAGGAAGGGTGCTGAGGACACAAGCTCTAGGCATGTAGACTCTCATAGGTTGCTGCAGAGGGACTGACTATAGTTAGGAAATAATTGTTTGAGAAATAGGAGCTGTTCCCTAAAACTGTGTGTGTGTGTTTGTACATGTACATGTTTGTGTAAAGCATAAAGATGAGTTTAGGCCAGGTTCTCCTAGTTTTCATCTTCTCTTTACGTGTGTTGCTCTCCCTCTAATTCAGCAACTCCACTATCTCACAACACAAATTTACTCTTTCAGATCAATTATTAGAATGGGCATAAAACATACAATTTTTTTTTCCCTACTCCTGTACTTAAAAAGAAAGGAGTGGGAACTAGGGAATGCGTTAATTCTAAAAACGTTGACAGTGGTTAAGCCCTTCCTCCATGCCTGAGAGTGCATAGGCAATGAGTTTTGTACTTTAAGCACAGAAATTAGTATTAGTTAATTGATCTCAATAGGGGTCAGTAGCAACAGCTAGGAGGAGTGCAGGCTTTATTCTGATTTTGCTATCTTGCATGGCGCTTCCTAGGCAAGTGACAATATGTAGTTCTCAAACTAGTCTGCAGGATGAGATGTGCAAAAGGACCACTCTCTGTGCACAGCTCCTGTTTGATTTTGAGGAGCTTGTATGCAAAGAGAGGAATTGTGTCCCTGTCAGAGAGCCTCTAGTCTGTGAAAGGGCAGGTACTCGCACCGCACCGTGCTTTTTGGCTCCAAGGATATTCTGGTTTTGGTTTTCATCTAATTTTCCTTAATCTAGGTTTGAAAGTCACTAGCTATGCAGCCTTATGTTTTGCTTCTTAGATACAGAGTAATAAGAGGGGCCCCTAGAGAAGAACAGATTTCTGATTAGCAAGTTATCTGTTTAAGAATTTGAGAATAAACACTTTCAACAGTTCCTTCAAGCTATGTGTAACTTTCCCCCCCCCATATTTCTAGACTTTTTTTCTCATTACTTACACATATATGGGAAAAACATGATGTTATGTATTGTAATGACATTCTATGGCAAAACTATACCTAGTTGCAAAAGGAAAAAAAAGAACTGCCTTGAATTCTACATATTGAGCACAAGTCATGTTTACTCTGGCAAAATGGAAAAAATCCTTCTTGACATTTGATTCCTGTTTAGAAAACCACATACAAAATGTATGGGGTGTGGGGGGAAAGGAGTGAGAATTTTTGGTTTAAAGTTGCTTACTGAAAAGCATCTATCTTGAATGACTGCAAGCAGCGGGAAGAAGACTACATTTCATTACTAGTGGCAACAATCTATAGCATTTTTATTTTACTTTAAAAAAAAGAAAAAAAGAAAAAAAGCCACTCAACACAGCATTTTTATTGAGTTATCTTGAAGAAGGAGTAAAAAAATCATGACAAACGACTGATCAGTAATTTGCCACTACCCAGCATACTTAACATCTATCTGAGATAATCATTCTGTATGGGGTCTAAACTAGCCCTTTTAAAGATGTATCTCATAGACAATTAACAAAGGTTAAGTACTGCTATACTTAACATAATATTGTAATGATTTGCAAATCCTTTCAAGCAATCACATAATTTTTTTATAAGGCAAATATTTAGATAATATATGGGTATATTATAGGTAATATGACCCCCTTACCTGTATATGAATGCCTTAGATTTATCTCACAATTATGTGATAAAATATTCCATATCAGGTAAAAAAAGATTTGTGATTGAAGGAGATTAATTTGGACTTTTCAATTGACAAGATTCACAGCACCTTGTCACTCAAAGCATGAGTCCAAAAATGTTATACCAGTACTTATGATTTCAAGTACAATGAAATGAAGAATCATGCAATCCATGAAGGAATCTCAACTTTTATTAATAAGAGTTTTAGGGTTGGGGGGAGGTTTACTTCCTTTCCTGAAGTATTTAGTAAATCAGAATTTTACCTTTACTAACCCTGTGGGAGTGAGGACTGAGAGTCCTAAAGCATCATTAATTTGTACTTAATAAATTTCCATTGGTAGGAAATGTAGCTGTAAAAAGCAAGTGCATGTCCTGATGAGCATATTTAATATCAATTTCTTCATACCCATAAACTGTATCTCAGGAGCAGGTTAAAGTCAGAGACAAAGAAAAATAAATATCAGAGATTATTTCCAGTGTGAACTGTTTTGGGCAAGGCAATAAGCATTGCCAAATGGCGAGCTGAAAGAGATACCAAAAGTAATTCAAAGCCTTCAGAACTGATTATGAATCACAGTATTATACCTTGACTTCCCCTTCTATAAGGCAGAGCATTAAAACAGGGCTTGTGATGCACCCCTAGAACTGACTCCTATTGTCTTAATGAATTAGAAAAGTGGTTTATTTATTTCGATAGTAGCTTACTTATTGACACATTTTTGTGTCTGTGCAAAAAGTAATTTCTGGTTAATACTTGAACCATCTGTGCTATTCTAATCCTAAGCTTCTTAGTCTGCATGTATAAAAAGACTTCTATTTTGTCTTTAAAGGGTCTTGAGGATTTTTGGTTCTACTGAAATTTTATTCAGTTCTGTCACGATTATGTGTGTTGTCAACACATTATGCACTTCTACAATAAAACCAGCACAAGACCTACAGTAAAAACAGTACAGGAGACAATGCGATACTATAGGTAAAACCCAATTGACTACATTAAAGTCAACGGAGGCTATTAATACGATCAAGTAAAATCAATGGCAAAAATAAAATAGCTATTAGCCATACTTGTTGCATTATAAAGCATATTAACTGTATAACACAGTAAATAAAATGTTAACATTATCAGTTTTCTGATACTTCTTCCTAAATTCCTGGAATGTTAAAATATTTGTTATTTATTTGTGTTAAATGTACTTTCCTTTGTGTTATTATTTTGCTTTGCAATTTAATATCATTGACATATGCTTCAAGGACTACCCTAATGTATTTCTATTTAATATTCTTGTTTGGGTTTTTTTTACACATATGAGGAATTACTCCTTTCATTAAAACCAAAATAAAATGTAAACCCAAAAAAATCTACAAAAATATTGTATTTCAAATAAATACTTCATGAGTATTATGATTCTGCCAAGCTATATTTACTCCTTTGAATATTTTGGCTATGTAGCTTCTTCATATGCTTTACTTTTCCTAGATAAGCCTGTAGCATTGCCTACTGAGTTCTGTTCTGACTTATGTAGATTTAGGAGACATGATGAAATTAACTTCATCGGACTGCATTTTTTGCTACAAAAGTCATCAGGCAGAAGTATCCTGTGCTTCAGACCAAAATTAAACCATGATTTCATCAACCTGCAAAACAGACATAAGCTTACATTGTAACCGGGACTAATATTTCTAATAAAACATCCTTTTTAACAAAACTGAAAATCAATAATAAGAGAAGTTTCAAAATTGACACTAGCCTTTTGAGAAACTGGAAATAGATCTTCCTGTCAAAGACTAAAACTGCTCTCCTCTGTCTAGACTGCACTGGGAGCAAAATTATCAGATTTTCATTTCCTCAATTTCACTCCACAGTGGTAAAACGTGCAAGTATTGATTCAACTGCTGAAACAAAAAGCAGGAGAGCTCTTCACCTCGGCAGGGTCAATGGGTTTGTGGGTGTCTAATTATACCTATACAGGGCATATAAATCTTTCTACTAGTCATTACGTGAACATAGGAGTCCAAAGGCATCATTAGAATCCTTTTAGCCAAACACTCATTCTTCTTTTGTTTTATGAGGGGTCAAAGAAACTGGGAGTTAATATTATCGTGGCTCGTAGATTTTCAAATTTGTGTTCGAATACAAGAAAATATGCTTTGAAGGAAAAGGCTATGCATGTTCCCATGCATGTCCACTTACAGGTCTGAGCTCTGCCCGTAAACACATAGGATCATAGAATACGTTATGTTGGAAGGGACCTTGTACACCTTCTTGCCTTTTTACAGTATTCCATGGAGATATGCTGTAATGTAAACAGGGTGATGGCACAAACATTCAAATTAATTGTGGTATGTTGCAAATAGGGTGTTAGTAAAGCTTTTGGTGAGCACTGATTTGTTTCAAAAGCAGACAAAATGCTAAGAATCCTCTGGAAGCGTTGGTTGTGACAGAAGTACTAATCTTATTTTTCATCACTCTTCAGATTTCACTATAATCTTACAAAAAGCTCTATCTTTTTTTCTTATGTTTACTGAAATGAGCTGATTCTTGAAAAAAAAATACTGCCAGTGCATTAAAACAATATTAAGAATTTTTTAAAAGAAATGAAAAAAAGGTGGCTATTGCTATTAAGGAGATGTGGTGCATTATATTATATTGTATCATATTGTGAGTGTTGTCCAAACATTTTTTAGGTTGTCTGACCATGATGGTAAGACAATAGTATTTGTATCACAGGAAAACTGTCATATTTTGCAAGCAGATTACACAGATGCCGGGTGCTCAGCATTTTGAACATTAGATGGAGTTAGAGCCTTTCACTTTATCTATGAGAGTAGTAATAAGATCCCATATCAAGAGTGAAAGTGATATTTTTGAAGTATTCATTTACTGGGAATTCAATCTTTATCTTACAAGCTGACCCACCTACTTGAACTCAAACGTTACATTAGGCGCATAGCCCAAAGTGCCAAAACAAAGTTTTAACTCATAATAGTAAGGAAATAGAGAGAAAAAACCCTCTAAAATTTCTAAATGTTCACATTGCTAAAAAGGAAAACAGACTCTGGCCCCACCTCTTGTAATAAACTGTTTGCAGTATTGTGTTAAGGAACGTCTCTAAGTTCAGTGAGGCATACTACAAATTGTGGATAGGATATGATGGAGTTATCCACAATAGCAGGAAATGAGCTTATTGGTCCAATTGCTGGACTGTTCTGTCCTTCATTTGTTATGTTTCTATGCAAAGCACTTTCTGAGGCATGGTGCAGGCAAAGCAAAGGCTACATGGTTATTAAATTATGCCCTTTGGATAAAAACATATCTGGGCCTCCAGTTCAACCCTCCTCTCCCCAAATGCCTGTGAAAACTGTAGTTCCATAGCAGATGGACTGGCAAGAGCAAGAACAGTACAGTAACTGGTGAAGAATCAGAAATCCTAAAAAATGAAAAGGGAGAGCTTGTGCATTGGTGTCAGAAGGAAAAAAAGGGCTCGTGGAGGTGTGATGCTTCAGCTGAACATCTGCTCACACAGGAGCTTAAACCTCTTCAGAGCTGAGCTGCTAGTGGGTCCTGTACTCCTTCCTTGATCATCTCTGTTTCCTGTGCCCTGACTTGCTATGTCCCACCCCTGATTCTGACTGTGGCACCTTCCCACCCATGTTCAGCATGGAGCTCATCTCGTGATGAGAGCACCCTCAGACTATGTCCCTCCAAGACGCTCTCTGCAACTCACCAGTCTGGTTGGTGAACCTTTTTTAGCCAAGCACTGAGCTGAAGTGAAATCTGTGGCCAGTATTTGGATTTTTCTCTAAAATTCTGACTATGGATGTGGCCTCACATTAGTTTCTCTGTCAACATGTGCTGTTACGAGGCCGAAGGGGAGAGGGGCACACAATCCCCTGCCAATGCAAGATGAGCATGCTGCTGTGATCGATGTCTTCATGGCTGCCTCTCCGTATACCTCACCCACTGACCCATTTAACAGCTAGCTGCAGTAAGTGCTAACCAACACAGGAGAAATGACATCATACCTCATCGCTCAGTCCCAGGCACAGTGCCTATGCTAAGCAAATGGGACCAAAGACCTGTACGTAAATTACGGCAAATTACTTGCCCATGTGGGAGATTCAGTCTGCTCAGGTGAGAGTGTACCTACTGTAAGTAACTGTGACAGAATAAAATAGGAGCTGCAGTAAACCAGGACAGTTCTCAGCACCCACACGATAAATACAAGAAGAAAGCAAAAATATTCCTTTTTTTTTTTCCTACTTTGAACAGACACTTTCACACTCCCAAGGATCTGATTAACAGTCGTAAAACTTTCTTCAAATATGCACCATTAAGTAGATGTATATATTGATTTACAAAGTACAGATATATGAAAATACTCCATATTATGACCTAAAATAAATGCAGTCATCACTAACATCATCGAATGTGAATAGTAGTGCATAAAGTCAACCAAAGATGTCTCATCTTGTTGTGGTTTTGCGTGGCTGGGTTCTGATGGAGGAGTGGAAGCTGCAGGGGTGGCTGCTGCAAGGAGCAGCTAGAAGCTTCCCTTAGGCCAGAAAAAGTAAACACCAGCTAGGCTCAAGTCTGGACTCAATGTTGACCAAGACCGAGCCCATCAGTGATGGTCATAGCACCTCTGGGAATCACATTTAGGAGAGAAAAAAATGCAAGCAGCCAACTTTTACCATCAGAGAAAGGAGTGAGAAGATGTAAGAAACTGCAAACACCAAGGTCAGTGAAGAAGGGGGGAGGGAGGAGGTGCCCCAGGTGCCAGAGAGGGAGATTCCCCTGCAGCCCATGGAGAAGACCTTGATGGAGCAGGTTGTCCACCTGCAGTCTATGGAATATGACTGGGAGCAGAGAACCCACCTGCAGCCCGTGGAGAGGCCCCACACTGAAGCAGGTGGAGACATATAGAAGACACTGTGACCCACATTTGAGCAAGCTCCTGGCAGGACCCGTAGCCTGCAGAGAGAGAGAGATAGAGAGAAACATCCACGCTGGAGCAGGTTTGCTGGGGGGACTTGTGACTCCGTGGAGGACCAGGCTGGAGCAGTCTATGCCTGAGACACTGAGAGATATTCGATGATTTATGACTGCACCCCATAGAAGTGACCCACGCTGGGGCAGCTGGTGAAGAGCTGAAGTCCTGTAGGAAAGGACTCAGAAGAAGGTCATGGAGGACTGTGTCTGCGGGTGGGACCCCACGCTGGAGCAGGGGAAGAGTATGAGGAATGCTCCCCATCAAGAAAAGAATAAATTCATGAAGAACTGAGGAAACCCCCATTCCCTTCCTCTACCTGTGCCACAATGCGTGGGGGGAAGAAGGGAGTGAAATCATGACTAAAGTGAAGTCTGCTCAGAAGGGAGGGGTGGGGGGAGGTGTTTTAACATCTGGTCACATTTCTCATTATCTGACTCTGGTTTCACTCTGTGCGTGCAGTGTACTGTAATAAATTAGATGATTTTTTAAATTTCATGTTGAGCCTGTTTTGCCTGTGACACTGATTGCAGAATGATCTCTCTCTGTCCTTGTCTCAACTCCTAAGCCTCTCAATATGTATTTTCTCGCCTGTCCAGCTGAAAAGGGGAGTGATAGAGCAACTTTGGTGGGCATCTGGCCTCCAGCCAGGGTCAAACCACCAGACATCTACAACTGAAGAGAAGCATATAAAACTTAGGTTAGGAAAGCAATTTATTTTCTATATTAATGAAGAGGATCATGCAGGATAGAGGGTTCAACACGGATGAAAGTTATATAGTACTAAACTGCTTATTAAATTTATACTTTGCTCTTTCTACATACCCCTTTTTATCCCTTCTGCCCTCTTACAGTGCAACTTCATCTTTCTACCTTAAAATTTTCAATTATGACTTTAAGATGAAGTGGTATTAAAATCAAAATATTTATCTATTTATAAATAAAATTCTTTTTATTTATCTAAGAATTTAAGAAATCTGACATGATATGCATGTTAACTCATTTTAGTTTGACTAAATATCCTTGAACAAGTGGACTTTTCTTTATTTACATGTTTTACAATATTGATTTAATTCTATTATAAAAATATGCATCCCTGATTTTAATGTTATGTAGGATATTGGCTTGTATCAAATTTAAAAATGTATTTAAACTGCAAAACCATAAATGCTTACCATAAGCCACTGGTCCTCTCATTCCACTACTAAAATAATTTCATGGCACTCATGTACATTTCTTGACAAAGAGATCAAATAACCCAGAAATCAGATTACAAGCAACATCAGAAACAGTCACTTTTTACCTCTGAGGCAGAAACAGTCAAAGAATCAGGTCTTCCTGAGGAAAAGAATTCAATCACTAGGGAGAGTTCAAGAAATGAACTTGTCTCTTGAAGCCACAATCTTCATGAATTCTGGATTTTAGACACCTCTGTGTTACTGGCATCACTACACTGATCCCATCTTCTTTATCCTGAATCAGGTGGAGGTTCTATGCACCACAATCTGTAAATTATAGTAACTTATTGAAAACTTTTAGAGTTGCCTTGTTATGAAAAACATGTTTATTAAGAAAGAAATTACTCACTGGATATGGCTTTAAAAAATACCCAAGAGTAAATCTTTACTGAAATAAAACCTGTCTTTTACAGGACCAACAGAACTTTGAGAAATTGCTTAAAAATCTATCACAGATAGATTTCTATTCAAAATCAATCTTTTTCTTTTCATTCTTGTAATACAATAACAGAGAGTCCTGAATAATATCCCTTTTTAATCTAAAGACATATGTTGTGGGGTGTTTGGGGGGGTTTTAATTTAATTTTCTTTAGAGAGAGAGACTGTGTGCGAAAAACACTGAAGTAAGGGAATAACACTGAAAACAGGACAAGATACAACTCTCGTTAGGGAAAGATGTTCCTTCCTTTATAGTCGAGCTTCCTTATCTGCTAGAAAATTCTTCATTTGTAGTGGAAGATCAAACCTACTATGATAATAGTATCAGTGGATATCATGGCCTCGATTGTGGTGTATGCCATTTCAACGTGTTCTGGACCGTGTTCCTTCCGCCTAAACCTCCCTGCACATCTCTCCCACACTCAGCTCCTGCAGCATCTCATCATGTTTTCAATCATTTTCTCTCAATCACGACATAGTCTTTTCATCCATGGATGGATGCTTCTCCTGAGCAGAACGTACATGCATGAAGTCTCTGAAGCCCAATAAATGCTGGGGGTTTTTTATCATGGATTTGCTCTTAATAGATGTTAGAAGACATATTTAAAACTAAACCAAATATGTGCTCAGTAGCTCAGAAACTTAATAATAACAGGGTAAAGAGAAAGTGAGTGTAGTTTCAAGGATTAAGTCAAACTGCCTGCTAAATAGATTTAAATAAGTAACTGAGGCTTACCCATACAGGCCTTATATAATTTCAATTTTACTCTTTTATATTATTAGTAGATTTAGAATAATATTTCTATGGTACTTTACAAGGTTAATACCTTTAACCATTTTAAAGTTCATGCCTCAGCTAGATAACATACTTAATGGCAGAAAAGCTTCAAACAAATTTCTTGCAACATTAGCTGCATTTAAAAGTATAATCTTATGCTGCTTGCTCTTGTTCAGAAACGTTTCAGAATAATTGGAGAGTGCATGTATTTACAGTGGAGAAAATAGCATACACTATTAACACTGCTTATGATGCTTATCATTACTTTAGATGCAAAGTCTGAAAAAATATTGACAAGACTCATGTTCTAAATATATCCTCATTAAATAGGAAGCATCTGAGCTTGTAGAACTCATAAGCACATGCTCAGATTTTTACAAAATATACTAACAAGTAGATTTAGCCAGTGTTCATAAAGATTTTTTTTTTAATGGATGCTCTATCTAAGCCACTGTCTACTGAATGTACTTGAAAATACCCTATTGAATTCAGGGAGAATTGACTTAACAGCTTTGCCTGAAACTGGCTGGGGTTTTTCCGGTTTTTTGTGGTTTTGTTTGGTTGTTGCTGTTTTTTAAATAGGATCTGAACATTCAGATTCCCATTTAAGTTATATCAAGCCTGGGGCCAGAACATGAGTGTTGATACCTAATTCTCATCATCCCACCTTAGGACAGTTTCACTGTTAAGCTGGAGAACATTGGTGTGTTCTGCATCCACTCTTTAGAAAAACTTAATCAAAAGATTACTCTTTAAAGGCAACCAATGTTGCAGGAAATCTTGTTGGAGCTTTCCTCTCCTTAAGTACATTATCTAGCTGGAGTACAAACTTAAAAGGTTAAGATGTTAACCTTGGCTTTACGCTACAGATACTGTTCTACAAATACTGATAATGTAATACTGAGTTTTCTTAAAACGAGGAGGGAATGAAGCAAACAACTTTTGGACTAAAAAAAAAAAAAGTAGCACTTAAAAAAGCTTCCTTTCTAGGTAACACAAAAGGCTTAGGTACACTCCTTCTGAATAATCCCGACACTTTGTGCCACATTAGTTTGGAAATTACGTGCTTGTATCTATTCCTACCCAGGTGTAGATTAAGTATGTGCCTAATTATTTGCCTTTGAGTTCAGCAGTAAGCAAACGTGTCTCAAGTGTTGCCCTGAATCATGGCCCAAGTGCACAACTTCAGCAATCTACTTTTGGTCAGTCCTTATATGCAGATGGTAAAGACTTAACGCGTGTAACTAGTACATAATGAGCACAATCATCATTAAAACTTCTAAAGAAGGGCTCTCTGTGTATAACGTATTCAGGACTGACTGCTGGGTTTGGTGTTTTGTGTCTGGGGCTTTCAGTCTATTTCAAGTGAAAATATATAATTCCAGGCCACTCTTCCAATACATCACAGTCATTTTCTGCACTTTAGTTGTTTTTCTCTCCATTTTTCCCACAAAATAAAACATCATTACAGCAGGTTTAAAGTGCACTTTAGTGCCTGCAATCTTCCCATGCTATTCTTTAATATTTCATCATTAAATAGCAAAATAACCTGATATGATCCTAATTTAGTGCCAATTACACTGCATTGATCAAAGTGACCTTTTCATACTGGAGCACAAAAATCAATCCCGCTGTACAACAAATGTCAGGGGGATGAGAGCAACATATAATCTGTGACAATCAAAACATTACTTACAAATGAAATCACCAATGACCTGCATGCCAAGGCAATTTCTGCATAATGTGCACTGGTTTTGTTTGCAGCTTTTGTTGGGATTTTTTTGTTTTGTTTTGTTCCCCACTGTCTGCTGCCAGACATAGTTGTGCTATTTCACAGTTTCACTGACAACGCTGAAAATGGTTGAAGCTCTATGGTTGGTACCAAAATAACTACACAAAGTGGCTATAATCTGCAATGCATGTTTAATGTTCAGTGAAGTGTGGTTTTCTGTGGACCCAACAGTCAGACTGCCTTCTAACAATGCTCCTGCACTGAAGTTTGGTGATATTCCAAAATGTAGGCAAAGTGACAAGGTCAGCCATAGTTAAGGGAAACACAAATGACTGCTCAGAGATTCTGACTGTTCTGCCTTCATCCAGTGATTCCCAAAACAGAGTTTGAACTAGATATTAGCTCTGCTAAGTCGATGGTAAAACTGCAGTGACACGAATGGTGTCTGGAATTCACATGTTAAGTCCATGTCAGGTTTAGGATCCAAATAGGGAGATCACTGGCAATATTGTCTATCAACTGTAGCCAGCAGACACTTGAACTATCTATATCCGTAATTCATAGGAGAAAATTTGCTTTGGGACAGGTAACTTTTCAGGGTGCTTTTTTTAATCTGTCTTTTAATCACATAATAGAGCTACCTAAACATCAACTTGCTTGAGTTCTGTTCATAATTAATCAGGGATGATCCCTCTGCTGAAAAAAATGCTTACCTACGCCCAAGAAGATTTAAATTGATCAATGAATTTGCAATTCATGAATCAAAGCTACAAAACAATGTAGTTAAACAACGTTTATGAAATGGTTTCAGCCATTGCACTGTTGTGAGCGTGTCACAACACAAGATCTGAAACTGTGTTTAAACTGCTGGGGTCTTCTTCAAGGCCTACAGAAACAGCTGGGACTCCTCAAGATGAAAATCCATCTCCTTCAGTACCTCAACAAAACTTCCAGGATTTGGGAGCTAAGATCTGCCAGTAGCAGCTTGTGAGGTCTTGGCCAAGGAATTTAATCTCTGTGTATTGGTAGCTTTCCTCTGAAATGGAGGTAGTATTTGTATTTCACTCTTGGCTTTTTTTGTCTTTTTAAATCTCAGTTGGATGCTCCTTAATGATAACTTAATGAACAGAGCCCGTTTTTTAAATAGCTGTGCTGTGGCCTTATTCAAGATAAGGAGGGGGATCATCTTGAAACACATTCAATTCAAATTCTTTGAAAATTTTTCACCTTGTTTTGCAAACATGCTTGCTAAAGGATTATCTCTTAAGAACTGAGATAATTCTCCAGGGTTGGATGGTTTGTTTTGTTTTGTTTTGTTTTGTTCAATAGTCTGTTCCCAAGAGAGAAAGTGTTCTCATTTAAATAATTTAACCATAAGAAAGATCTCCATGGCCTGGATGTTTTCCCTGCTCGTGCACACTAATCTGCTAATCAACCAAGAATGAGCGAGCATGGGAAAACCTAACTCTTAATATCAGCCTCAAAAGTGCTTGTTCTTCCAGATGCTTTAAGTTCAGATCCAAAATAGACAAAAAATAATTAGGGAGAGAGATTCTCAGGGTTTTATCATCCTTATTACTGTTCTGAGGGTCACAAAACACTTCCTTTTATAGCATTTCACTGTTAATGAGGCTGTACAGAATCAGAAATTCAGAAGCTAACTATCCTTTCTACCTCATAGGTGAATGAAACCTTTGGTGCAAGACTTGAGAGCCTTGGGAGTCCCCTGCCTCAATGTTTTAGATCCTTTTTGGGTCCTAAAGAAGAAAACTATAATTTGGGGACTTTCATATAGATTTGTGATATTTTTCCTTGCTAACTTTCAATAGAAGTTCTTAGAGAGAGAGTACGTGTTTCCCTTACCAAGCTGATTAAACGACAGTTCCTTCTCTCGGCCATATAACAAGAATATCTCTCTTTCTCGAAAGTCCATTAGCAAACATGATTTATGACTGACACTTCCACAACTCTGTATGTAGCCCTGGTAAGAACTAAATAATATTCAAGACCTGGTTATGGACCAAATCCAATTCATTTCACGCTGATGTAGAATTAGTTTCAGACTAATGTAAAGGAGCAGTATGGGCAGGCTGTTAAGGTGACTCTCTTATTTTTAACATGTTCTCCAATGCAATTTGCAGCTTAACAGCCTCACTATAAATGACGTGATTAAGTTTTATACATTTCTGTATATTTGATGTATTTACCCAAATGCAGCTGTCGTTTTGTATACTGTTTCAGATGTTTAGAACTGAATCACTTGTTTGCAGTAATCACAATTACCAAAGACTTCTTTTTTTTCCCCCAATGTTAAACTGTGATGCAAAAATGAACTAATGAAGTAAGGATGAATACATAGATCCAAACAAAACCATTGCTTTCCATCACTGTACAAAAATTGTAATGTATGTTGACCAATAAAGAAACAGTTGAACAGATTGATTAATTCATAATTTCTGACAGATATGATAAACTTAGGTTTATTATTCGTGATAGCTGCCCCAACTCACCTTCTAACATTTGCAGCTCAG
This sequence comes from Zapornia atra, assembly GCA_013400835.1. NCBI lineage: Eukaryota > Metazoa > Chordata > Aves > Gruiformes > Rallidae > Zapornia > Zapornia atra. Next base: position 71,871 of record VZTU01020214.1, on the reverse strand, counting down.
TCTTTGAAAGCAAGGTTGTTACTTTCTTCCAGTGACTACCTTGTAAATGGGATACTACTCGTTTGCTGTAACCAAAACCAGAATCAGTGTTTTTACTTGATTCTGGTATTTTAATAACAGATGTTTTATTACAGTAAAGAATTATAAATAGGGATATCATTCAGAACGGACCATATTGGGCTCCATATAAAATACATAGTATTTAATGAATAAAAAAGGGTGGTTTTTCAATACCTATATATATGTATATATGTATATTTATATGATTTAATTTATTATGGCATGAAATATAGACAGACAGTCTATATTTCAGGTGCAAAGAGCCTTTCATTCTGTAGTAAAATCACAGAATCACAGAATCATAGGAGTTGGAAGGGACCTTGAGAGATCGTCGGATCCAACCCCCCTGCCAAAGCAGGCTCCCTAACTCATATTGCACAGATAGGCATCCAGACGGGTCTTGAATATCTCCAGAGATGGAAACTCCACAACCCCGCTAGGCAGCCTGTCCCAGGGCTCTGTCACCCTCACTGTGTAAAAGTTCTTCCCCATGTTGATGCGGAACTTCCTATGCTCTAACTTGCAGCCATTGCCCCTTGTCCTGTCCCCACAGACCACTGAAAAGGGGCCAGCCATTTCCCCCTGCATCCCATACTTAAGATATTTATAAACATTAGTAAGGTCCCCCCTTAGTCTTCTTTCCTCCAGGCTGAACAGTCCCAACTCACTCAGCCTATCCTCATAGGAGAGATGCTCCAGGCCCTTAATCATCTTCGTAGCCTTCCTCTGAACTCTTTCCAGGACATCCCTGTCTTTTTTTATACCAGGGAGCCCAGAACTGAACATGATACTCCAGGTGGAGCCTGGCCAGGGCAGAGTAGATGGGGAGGATCACCTTCTTCGACCTGCTGGCCACACTGTTCTTGATGCACATAAACAAAATTACATTACCAAGCAGAATAATTATAGGTTTGACCTATATTCAGTACAGCTTATGCCAAGGTATAGGTTCTTCTCTAACTTGTTGCTAACCAGACTTGACTAATATTTGCCACATGGTAAGTCACTCGTCACTAAAACATAGAGCAAAATGTGAATTTAGATGACAGTTCAGAGCTAACTCTGAGGTCAGGGCTGAAAAGAAAAAATGTGTTAATAATAACTCTTTAAGTAACACGGAATGTATGAATTATTTCAGTTTTTTAATATTAAGTGAACATATATGACACTTATACATTAATACATTTTGCAACCTACTCAAATATTCAACAGAGCTTTGAAATATTTAGGTCATAGATTGCGAAGGCTGTATTCCACTGTCCCGTGCAATACATTACCATTGTGCTGGTTAATGCTATCTCTAAAGTATATTTTAGTATAAGAGGCACTTAAAATTATTAAGTTTCTATTGATTCTGAATGCCAGAATTTCTATGAACATCTGATTTCTTTCTTATCTGTATTCTTCTAAATCTATACGTCCAAATTACATTCAGAAATTTAATCCTCGGACACTACAGAAAACTAATCATTTGTCTACTCTAGTTATAAATCATACCTTATTAGAGAAAATCAAATTTTCTGTGATCCCCAAACAGAAAATTATTAACTTAATTCTTTACAAATTGCACAGGAGATAATATCCGATAATCCATTAAGAACATCTTAATCAATGTCTATCACTGTAATGTAAAGCACACTGATAAGACTATGCATATTGCTGATTATGGGTATCGCTATATGAGTCTGTATAAATTTCAAAGAAATAGAAATTAATAGATTGGTAACGTATCAAGAAACTGATTTAATTAAAGAGGAACAGCTGAGGTATTTTGCCTGCATAAGAATATGAGTCAAAATGCATTAGTACCCACAAGTTTTAAAGTATAACAAAGTAATCTCTCACATGTAATTAGAGAAACTAACTTCACTTAAATATGCATACCGAAGTTTACAGTTCACCTGGACCAATCTAGATGTGGTTTGCTTCAGTGGAAAGATTATTTCCAACTTCACTGGGTTTCATGAAGGACCTTTGCAATCTGGTATTATATCTTTCTTTAAAAAAACCACACACATATAGCATTTTAAAAATAGAAGATAGCTTCCACAGGAAATTAATAGGACCTGTCACACTTATACTTTTGCTTTAAGTATGTCTTGGAATGAGTTTGCTGCATGTGTATTTATGCACTAGAAAATCCTAACTGACCTGGAGCAGATTAAGTGATTATAGTGTGCAATTCAACAAATTCCAGAAACACGTTTCAAGTCCCTGAGTCATTCACATGCTTTTCAACTGTTTATGCACTGTGAGAAATTGCTGTATGACAAGCATGCAGAATAAAACTATTCTTATCAAGGGGGTAAACCGGTTTTTGTCTCTTCTGCTAAACTGACCTCCCAATCTATCTCCTTTCCCAGCATATGTTCTAAAATTTTCCTTAAATTCGTAATGAACTACATGAAATTTAAAACGGGAAATAGGTATTGAATACTTTCTATCTAGACCTTTTTTAAAACTCCAAAATAATTCTTCATTTTTGTGAGATATCACATGCATCAGGAAATTAGTGTCCCTGAGTACAATTTACAACACTTCCTTGGTAAATGGTTAAAAAGAAATAAAGGTTAAATACTTTAAATAATCTTCTCCATTCAAGACAAAGGGATGGTACTGGAAAAAAGTCTCTTTTTCCATTATACAAAGTCTCATTCCAGTCTGAACAGAGCAACAGAGTAGTTCTGTTTGTTTAAGAAAATAGGTTTAAATTGATTAAACTAATCATTTTATTCTAACTGCTTTTTTTAAAGACAACTGCTGATTGCATGCCCCTTTTGTAGCTGTAGCTGAGCCCGAGATGGTACAAAATAACCATCTTGCCAGTTGTCACAACTATTTGCTCATTCTTTAATTAAACATATTATATAAACCAGTATAATTTACATCTAATTGGGAAACATCTTCTTTAGTCGTAAGGCAGCATGGTCTGATGGCATAAGTAAAGACTTCGGTGTCAACAGGTCCTGAGCTGTGGTCTGACTGCACTGGAGAATCATGGCTGGCCTTGCAAAGATTACTTAATCTTTAGGTTAAAGAACCGCATGTACTTACAGAGGATAATTTCAGATAACCATTGACTTTCTGAGTCTGTTGTGAGACTTGGTTAATGTCTCTGTAGTGCAGACCTTAAAATAAAAATTCAGCATTGACTTGCAGGAACAGCATGCTGTGATAACAGCAAGGTTGTGGTAAGGCTGTCCTTTAAATAAAATGAAAGAAGGCCTGTATCTGCAGAGGTGTCTTAAAAAAAATAATATCAAACCACCACCAAACAGTACAAAATCCTGTGTTTCACAGTTGTGGTGTTGTTTGCCACACAGTTTAGTTTTACTGAATTTAGCAGGAGGTGAATTCTAAATTAATCAAACTCCATGAAATAACAGTAGTAGGTTTAACCAAGTAGAGACCAGGAGTCACTCAAGCAGTGCAACTATGCTTGGTGGAAGCGAGGCATGGGGTTGAAGAAGTCCTCTCCACATGGCTGAACACAAATAAAAGAGTGTTAACTCCAGCAGATCTGACACAGGGTTACAGCAAATTCAGAAACATTTATTTTAATTAGATGACAGTGGGGCTGGGAGAATGAGCGTATAGCTTTGTTAACTTCTTTCTGCAAACACCTTAATGACTGAGCTCAGCAACGTTATTTGACAAAGTCTGACACTTTTAGTTGAACAGGTGAATGAAAACTGATGGCCCTCACTCATTTATGTGCTAAACTGCAAGGATGAAGGAAAACTGTTGATTTGAGGTAGATCATCAACCACCATACTGTAATATACTCTGTACATATAGCAACTCTGCTTTTTTCAATACATAAATCCAGCACGTATGTTATTCATTATAGCTTCAAAACTGTTTTACCAAAGACATCAGCTTTGCATAAGCAGAAGTTGGATGCTAATGAGTCATTATGTAGTTTAACAGGCCAAACTTTTTTTAGATATTCAGTATACTTTCAAAACTTTATATTATCATGAAATCTCAAACTGCTCCTCAAAGTGTCTCTTTTTTCCACAGAAAGACCCAGAAGGAGGAAACTTTAGAAGCAAAGGAACAATCTATTATTATTCATGATCTGGTATACCTATTATCAGCAGTGCACTTAACTGAACAGGCCAGCATCCATGCTGCAGTCTAAGTTAATCTCTTGCTTTTCTGATTGAGAGCTCTTTTTCTCAAACAAAGGAAAAGCATTAAGGTAAAATATGCCCAAAGGTCCTTTTATTGGATATAAAAATTAACCAGGACCCTTTTCCCACACATGGGAATACACATGCCGTTAAATTCAAGACAAAGAAAATGACTGCTTGTATACTGACAGGGAAGTGGCACCTGTATTTTGGGGATAATATTTTTCTCATCATTAGACTAAAGCTTTATCAGCCGTGAATTTTTTAGAATTTTTTTTTTTTGGACACAATATACATTATGGTTTGCACATGCTTTGTGTTTTGGTCTCCAGACATGCTCTTTCGAGGGAAAATTTTCTGCAGTTAAAGCTAATTTGTCAAAATCTGGTAAATTTGCAGAGCAAACCTCTCTTATGTACAAGTGTTTTACGAGCTAGGCATTTCACTGATATCCACAGGGAATGCAGAAGTGCCATAGAAACAGAATCTTCTCCATACACCATGCCCTGCTCACTCTGAAAATAAAATGCTAACTAAAGCACAGTGGAAAGTTAGATAGTTAGCAGACCTCTACATTGTTGCAGCTGCATCAATGTGTGTTGTCCTGCATGGCATAGCCTGAATCAAACCCATTACTAACTCAAGCACATGTGACAGTATTACATATACCTAAAGCCTCAATTCACTAGTAATTGCAAACTTCCAGTTACTAAAAGCTGCAAGTTACCAAACCAACACATCGGCCTTCTTTGAACAGGTCACCAGGTCTTTGACCCCTGTGCGGGCAGGAGCTCGACCTTTTGTTGGGGAGAGGTACTGATGCTGAAGAAACAGGACTGAGCAGCAGACAGAAAATGATTTTGCCAATGATAGAACTATTGCAGCTAAACCCTCATTTTTGTCTTTTATACTCCTCTACTCTTATTATTCATTGTAAAGAGACAAGGTGGAGAACATAAGAATGCTGAAACACCCAAAAATAAGCATTTGTAAAGAGATAGATCAAAGCCTGAATTAATAACCTGTATTGAATACGAAAGAAAACATAAGGACAAATCTCCTTATAGGGGTTATGACCATCAAAGGCTTGAATGCTAGTTTTTACATTAGGAATAAATCCTCACACCTTACCCTTGATCACAGGACAACCCTTTCCAACTCACATCTTGTGATCAGCTGCTTTCTTCCAAGAAGTTCCTGAAGAAAAATGTAGCTGTTACAAAAAATGCTCTATAATGGATAGTCTGAAAGCAGCAAAAGTCGTTAAGCAGTTCACTGGAGAGTATTGCGCATCTTTTTGGGGACAGTTTTCTCTGTTTCCTAACCTACCTCCTAGCAGCCAGGATCCTCACATGGGGGCTAGATGAGGGGCTGGGGAGAGAGGAGCCATGCACAGCTCAGGCTGCATCTCCATGTGTTGACTGTCCTTACAACATGACAATTCAGGCAGATGTGCAAGACGGAGATTATTTTTCCTGTGGTCTGCATTTAGAAATAACTTCATCATTATCTCAATACTTTGACAATAGAAAATATTTGATTTGTGATTCATCCCCCTACTGCCTTCTAGGGCAAAATCAAAAGGAAAATTGAAGAGCTGCAGAAGAAAAATATGAAAATATAAAATAAGAATTAAAAAAAAAAAGAGAAGATATAGGGTTCCTTTTTACTTGTGTGACTTTTCAGGTTTACACCCTGTTTCTCCAGTTTTCCTATGTGGTTATGTGTGATAGACATTCACTCAATAATAATTGTAAGTCAAAGTGCTTTCCTACTTACTGATTTCTGAAGTAAAAAATTTTGAGAAAACAGCCAAGTGCTATTAAACTCAGGGCTGAAAAAAAATTCAGAACCACTGATTATTTGTTTTAATTTCAGCACAAGATTTTATATGAAACTGTCCTTTCATTGATGGGAAAATGTATCATTTTTTAATCTTTATATTTCACACACACATTATTAGATTTGGCCAGGACTTTTCTGATTAAATTGATCCATCATACTCAGATCTTTTCAGTAACACATCCATTTTGACACCTCTTCATTCAAAAAAAGTTTTACAGCCTCAGAATGGTAATACGCCTTCATCAACACAGAGCAATTAACAGGTGGGCAGAAAGAGTCCTTGGGTTTCACCTGGAAGACCTGGCTTCAGGTCAGGCTTTGCAGAAGTTGGACAAGAATCCTGTATCTACATTATATGCAGGTGTCGGAAGCTCCACCTGCTGTGAATGAGCAGGTTTCTCTTTCACTTTCTATAGAAACATTTAACCCTATCGAAATGCAGGAAAAAAAATTAGATATCACTGAAACATTTACAATTTCCTTGTAAAATCACCACATAAAACTTCCAGAACAATGAAACTTTTCAAGCTTCTGATTAGATATGTTGAAATTAATTGATCAGTTAATATCGTTTGCAAAGTAGCATGAATTTCCATAATGCAGTTTCCATTTTTTTTCTGGGTTGTTTCAGGAAAAAAAGGTAGAATTATTAACTACTGTGATGATGGCAAATTGAAAAGCTAAATGTGGTGTTACAGAACAACACAAAATCAAGTCACAATTTTGCAGTAACCTTTTACTTTCGGAGTATAGAAATCATGATGAAAAATCTACATTATAATGCTGTGGTCTCAGAGCCCAAAGAGTTACAGAATACTGTGAGTATCTGGTTATGCTGAGGGTCTTAGTATTGTGAGCATCTGTGCTTCTTTAAATCTAAAAACTTAATAGAAATAAAAATAAATAAATAAAAAACCTATTTCTTCTCAATCATGCAAACCAAGTTTCAGCCAGTGAGAAATAGGAATGGAAAGCAGAAAGAAATGTTATTCAAACCTGACAGGGGAGTTAGAATAGCTTTGATTGAATCAGCTAGATACAATTTCATGACTATAACCTATGTGAATGACATCCTCCCTCAGCATCAGTCTCTGGCTACAGGTGACTCAGTAGAACAATGCCAGTTGATACTCACTGATTATGTGAATTCTATTAAAGTTACAGTTTTGCATTCTTAAAAAACAGTTACAGAATGTGGACCAAACCCAGGACATGGTTTAAATAGAAGTTTAATGTGGTTTGGAGAAATAAAAAGAGAAATAAGCCTTAATGTGTAAGTCTCTTTTCAGGCTACACTTTGCAATGAAGTGTTGGTGGTCAACAGGCAGTGTACATTTCCTTTAGACAAAAATGCACATGATCTAACACAGCAGTAAGCCTGAGCATAGTAATCTGTGGCAAGTAACAAGGGAAGATATATTGAGAATGAGGCACTATGGAGAAAAGCAACCTTGACTTGTTTATCACTGACTTTACAACCTGTAGTGATAGCTGTGTGCACCCTGCATTGAGCCACCCCTTCCCAGAGGGGTGCGTGATGGGCCCCATCCATGCCCATCTCTTCCCCCACCAGCGCACCTGCCAGCCATGCAGGCCAGGTCCAGCTGACGTGCCTGCTGCCGGCGGGATAGCCAGGATCAGAGGAATTAGTTCTGCTTGCCTTGGGAGGCCAGTCCAGCCACTGTGGTTTCTATTCAAACTCCCCTCCACCACTCAAGCTCAACTGGAACCATTTAGTACCCGCATTGTTCTGCGGTTTTTATTTGTTTCCTTCCACTCAAGCACATGTTAAAAAAGGCGACCCCCCAGCAATCTTTTTTTTTCCCCTCCTTTCACATGACTAAGCGATTATCTTCTTCCTAATCAAAGAGACAGATGAAAAGAGTTTATTAATAAAAGTTCCCCTTCAGGAAGATTGGAAATGAATGATTAGTAAAATACACCCAATTTTACTTATAGACCCCCCTCATAGAGAGGCATCTGTGAAGGGTAGGGATGCCAGAATAGTGGAGGGGACTCAGGCATCTGGAAGCTGTTTGCGATATGGATTAGAAGTCAGGCTGCACACAGATACTGCCTCCAGTCACAAAAGCTTGCTCTGTGGAGGGGAAGAAAAATATGCTGCTTGTTTACAGTGCTACTTTTTCCCTTTGCTTGTTATCTGTTTTATTTCTTCCCTCGCTCCCCTCTCCCCGCACCATTCATGTGCAATTATGTCTGCACAGATATGCCAGCTGGTGGGGCTTGTTAACCATACCCACCACGCCAGTGTCTAGGAAAAGGGGAGAAGGAGACTGGAGACGGACAAACAACACAGCATTGTGCTCGGGACTGGGGCATTATCTGCTCCCTGTTGCCAGGGCTGGCCGATCAGACCGGGAAAAACAAGCCCGGCACCAGGGAGAGCAGAGCAGAGATAGGCGTGTGTTTGGCTGGTACGGTATCCATCAATGTATTTGAGAGAGAGGTAAATCTCAGGCAGAAAAGCTCCGAGGGATTTAAATAAAGAAAACTTCTGAAGCTTTTAAGAAAGTTTAAAGAGAGCAGCATTTTCCACACAGATCTGTTATTACCAGCGTGAGTCTAAGATGGTCATGTTGTTTAGAGGTGTCCGAACCAGACCGTATGAAAAAATCATATGAAACCTGGCAAAAATTCTGGAGAGTAATTCTATCGTACTTGCCTTATGTAATGAATATTAAAAGCTTTAAGAGATATTATGGTAAAAGCTTTCTAATGATCGCCTTTTCAATAGCTCTCTACCTGTTAATTCAAAATTTTGGGCTCAAAATCAAATGAGTAAAGAAGTATAAGGTAATGCTACTTAAATTCTACATGCTTTCATTAGGACTTACATTAACACAGTATCCTGCCAGACTATGAGGAGGCATAGGATCAGTGCTTTAGACCTTCAAATCATCCAGTTCCTCTGGACTCAGAAAGAAATTAAATCAAACCGCTAAACCACCTCAAATAAATGTCCACGGGAATTTTTCAAAACAAAATTATGATTTTAAACTTGGTTGCTTTCAAATCGAGATTCACAGAGGAATTCCAAAGAGAATAAAATGTTCTCCCCTCTAACGTCTCCATTTGGAAAACACTGCATTCTGAAGCAAGGGCTTTAACTCATCTTTTAGCAGCGATGTAATCAGGCATAAGCTGCATCTGAAATTCAACTTTTTCTGGGAATTTATCTGAAAAAAAAGCGTTTAGGAGGTGAAGGTAAATATTTCTGAGGCACATAGATTTTTGTGCAAGCATCCTTCTGAATATGTCAGCATTTCTCATTATTAGGGAAAGCAAAAAGGAAAATTAATTGGAAGGCAGCATCACAAAATCATTCAAACATCTCCATGTAATTACAATTACAGCAGCAACATGGTAGGACTGTACTGTTGCTACTGCAGTAAATAAAACAGGATATTGAAGTAAATCCAAAATTATTAGATTTAAACTCATGACATTGGATATTCATTTTAGACCTACGGGATTTATTAGATATGTATTTTAAGCCTCTTAAATGCTTATACATTAGATTTATAGGGAATCTCTTCTTTTAGAGGAAGTACTGCAGAAAAAACATACCTTGCAAACAACATTCTTAATGTCATTTCTATATACCATTTTACAGAAAAAAAAATTTAAAACTAAAGACTTTTTTTCCACAGAACATGATGATGAACAAGACCAGTGTCACACAAATTTCCCCAGGATGGGTTTAAGATGATCCCACAACACACTACCACAGTGTGTTCCGCTGATCACTCCTCATTAGTGCCAGCAAAGTTTTGAAATAGCACCCCTATATTAAACATTCCATATCTGTTACTACTTAGTCAACTATTTAAAAAGTATTAGCAGTTTTGCTTATATCAGTCTTCCATGGCAGTATGTATCTACTTATACAGGCCTTCTTGAAGCAGAAAATCACAGCACGTTTAACATATGTCTAAAAACACGAGGTACTTTTCTATGTAAATAAATCATCTATTATAGAATCAACACATTATGTTGAATCCTCGCAGATACAGACATGTATAACCTTTTTTAACAGGAAGTAACAATTCTCCCCTTCAGTAGTACAAATTCACTTTCTGTGCTTTCTTCAAGACATGCAAAGTCGAACATATCCTTAAACTGGAGCCAAGATTAAATAGTGCACAACTAGTGCCATATTTTCAAACTGCTACGGCTATGGAAAGTTTCACAGTTGAAAGAAAGAAGAAGAAAATGTCATTGTTCAAGTTCCTGTGAAGAAGTCTCTGGGGGAAGGGAGAAAAGGCTGAGGTTTGCTGTGGTGCTGTTTGGCGGGGTTAACATTACAATAATAAAAATACAACAATGACAGGTTTGAGAAGCTTAAAATCTGTAACAATATTCACCATTGTTCAGTTATGTCTGACAATCTCACCTTCCTTAGGTCTTCTCAGCATTCAAGGAGATTCCCATGAACACCATTTTTAAAAGAAACAATTTATAACTAAGGAACTAGTTGTTTTTTTTTGAGAAATAATGAGTCTACCAAAAAAATAAAATGCTTCTAACCATAAAAGATACTATCAACATTCATATCAAACATAGGTTTAGGTTTTGTGCTTTTTTACAGGTAAAAATTTGATGGGAGGAGAGGCATTTTTGAATGAAATGCTCTCTTTACAGTTCTTATGTTAGTTAATTCATATCATGTTATGCCAAGAAAAATGTTTTCCAACGTGTACCAAGAAAATAATTTTTAGGAGTGATTTATATTAGCTGAAAATATTTCCTGTTCTTTGGAACCCTCTAGCTAAGGCATTTACAGAATATGGAATATAAGAAATACCCCAATTTTATACTATCTTTAAGTATCAGTTCTAAATACATCATGTCTTGAAGTTGTAAAAATAATTTTTGCACATTTTTTGTTCTCTTTAATTCTTTGTTGCCTGGTTTAGACATACCACGTAAATTTGGACTAAGGAAGTTACACACACGTGTTTAAAGATACAGACTTAAATGCATGATTGCCATATAGCCATATGCAATACATTCATATAATCTTTGACATACTCTCAAGATGTTGATTTTGTGTATTTATGTAGGAGATGAAGTATTTGTTTGCATTTTCCCTTCTATAAAACAAAGAGTCTATGAATTTGTCAAACTGTTGTTAAAGGGTAACATGTAAATAACACTTGAAATTGAATGTGGAAATCTGTTCTTATGGCCTTCTAGAAAGAAGCACAGGATTCATGGTCTTCATTAAATACATGTATTTTACAGTGAAAAAGTTCCTAAAACAAAACCAGCCTCTGCTTCTTTAATTATTACCATAATGTCATTTGTATTTCCACAAACCTAAGAAACTGGTTTTGCTTTCCCCAGTACATACAGATATTTTTTTATATGTTTAATAAATTTGTTTAATCAAATTCTCAAGCAAAACCAAATGTTTCTTGCAGAATGATGTGAGGATAGCTGAAGAACTGGTGTAAGGGCTCAGCCTCCCCCATAAAGGAATATATTTAACTAAACAACTCACTGAAGGAAGGAAGGAAGGAAGGAAGGTTGGCTGGTTGTGTGGTTGGCCTACATCCTTCATTCTGATGATCCCTTCTATAAACCGTTCCCTTTCAGCTACAGCTTAGTTATTCTAGTTCTGGAATTACAGTTCTTTTCTCATTATAGTCTGTCTATCCACCTCCACATGTGGATAAATCCAGCACTTCCAAAGGAGAAGAGTGCAACACAGGTATTTGCTGTGGTTGAGATCTTTTGACTGGAAGTTGATTAGCTTCTTAGTTACATCTTATTCTCTTTCAACTGTGCCCTATTTGTCTTAAAATATCTAAATAAGATGAAATATGGACTGCTTAGTGTGATCACCTCCATGGGGTTTTTTAACAAATATTTAAAATCCATGCTCTTATTTCCTTAGCAAGTCTTGTTTAAAACTTTGTTGCTATCAGTATGTTATCTAACAGTATTGTGATGAAGGAGAGAAACCCTTAAATCTTTTTCCTCCCCTACTCCCATTGTCATCAAAACAAATAGTACCTATTGCCTTCCAAAACTCCTTTTATGGATTACCAGGAGTATGGCTTTTCCATTCTACCTGTTTATATTGCCCTCATATTAGTTAGCAAAACCTGAGAATTTTGCTATTTAGAGTGAAACTAAAGTGATAAAAATATCATTCTTGGTACTTTTCTCTCTGTATCACCACACGATGTTATTTATCAAAATCTCTTGAATTGTCTACTGTGACATTAATCTTTCAAGCAGGGAAAATAAATATATTTTTCTATGGGTAGAACAGACTATTTTCCATTCCTTCAGTAGTACAAGCCATAACCCTGTTACGGTGTCTGTGGTTAGCTGTCTGTGCATGTCAACATATATAATTTCAACCATCATCTAACTGCAACTTCTGCATTTCTTGGATTAAACTGTTTAATTTTGGGAAAACAACTGTTTCATAGTCTTTAACATTTTTCCTACATTATATGTACTCAATCTAATTTTAAGACAAAAATCAGTAAGTAGTAATGTGGTTTTGCTTGTCTCTGATATTTCTTCCAGTGAAAAAGCACTGGATATAAAGTGCCAAGAAAAAGTCAGATTACAGGACTAACAGAAGCGCTTAACTGATTTCAGCTTAAACCACTGGGCATCTTTTCACTATCGTCAGCGTGGATGCCCACTAGAATACCTCTTTCCTGGTGAAGAAAAAACACTGTGTATTGATACCATTAATTGTTAATTTTCATCCATCATCCACAGTTTGTCCTATATTTTTCTGTGGTGTCTCAGAATAAACATGTTGCAAAAGTCCAAAGTTTTTAAGCACATCTCAAATGCAAAATATGTGAGCAGCAAAACCAAACTGTCTACTACCTATCACTCAAGTGCCCCATTGTATAAGTGACATTTTGACTCTGTCATTTAAAAAAAAAGACTAAAAAAAAAAAAAAAGGAAAGACTTATCATTTACAAGGAAAGCCAATCAATAAATGAAGTGTTGCCGATCAGTGTCAGTGTTGGCAGGGTGACATTCCATTATCCTGCCAGGCGCCTTGCAATAATGCACAAGGAGCCGGGTAGGGACGGTCTCTATGGCAGTTTGCACCCTCATCCCCTGCCCTGACCCTGCATGCCCCTTCCTCCAAACCGGCTGCTGGCCCAGCATCCACGTGCGACTTTGTCCTAATGCACGGGGCGGAGGGGCTGGCTGTTGTGATGGTGTGGTGTCACTTGGGCTGGGTGACAGCCAGTTCTCTGCAGACAGCGCTGTCAGAGAATCACAGACTTCCACATGTACGAGTGAAATTAACTTCTGTTAGTCTGACATTTTCTGCAATCAATACTCACAGGGTCCTTGTCTCTGGGATCAAAATTCATAAATCAAAAGCAGAAAGCATGAAATAAGGTATTTGATAAATCCATTAACTGAAGTAGAAGAGTACTTCTGTCACACTAAAGACTACAGTAGTGCTGGCAAAAGGGGGAGAAATCTAAGAAACACGTTAAGTGAAGTGCTCGCTTGTGTTTGTTTGAATATACAGCTCAATCTCACCATCCGAAGGGCTTTACGCCATGGCGGCCAACAAGCTGGCTTCCCTGGACCCCACGCTGCACACACTGACTTTGGGAGGCAGAAATACACCAACTAACCATTTTCTGATAGACAGTCTTCTCACTCCAGAATAATCCAAGTTTAAGACAGAACTGCATTGCAAAACTAAACCACTTTCAATTCACTAAAGCAAGAATTTAATGTACAGATCAATTTATTAAAATTACAAGGCAGTCCAAAATACGGGACTTCTGTTAACAACTTGCAGCTCACATATCCAAGTACTTCCTAAGGCCCCTGTGACTACCTGCCAGTACCATTGCACACCCAGGAATCTTTAAAAAGAAGCAGTCCTTACCACTAACCCAATTTATTCAGATTTCATTAATGGCAATTTCCACACTGCAGACAAGGATGAGACTAAAAGCCAACAGAAGCTACAGAGCAGCATGTACCCTTTTCCCCATTCATATGCACAGTCCTGACTGAGAGTAAGAGGTGTCACCAGCTGTGGACACTGAGGTCTGCTGAACGGTAGTATCCTCTGTAGTGTTGGTTAACATGATGAAAAATGCAAACAAATTACTCTCCTAGAATTGTATGCCTCCACTTCTCAGCTGATAACTACAAGAGGATCTAATAGTCCAAGGTGACAAAAAGAAAGGTCTGGACCTTACTGTTATGGAAATGTGCTTTATCCTGAAGTCTTTTTCTAGGGGAACACAGGGTTAGATCTTGGAATTCTTCTTAAACTTAATTAATTGTAAGATCAAGTTCTCTCTCCCTAGAAGTCAGTGGGGCCGTATCCACATCTGCTGTCATCTGGTCTGGGTGTCTACAAGTGACAGTAATTCTCCAGCAGTTAAAAATGCATCCCATGGTTTGCATACTCTTAAAATGTATTATAAAAATATATTTCTATATTTTCAGCTGTGATCCATGGTAAAGAATTAGTTGTAGAGGTTTACATATGAACACAAATAGCATTGTTTTACCACAATTACTTATTAAAGAATGTATCATAACTGTTTGCTGTGATCAAAACCAGCAATGCTTGCTAGGTAAGGAAATGGTCTAATGGCAAAACCTTGTAGTTATAATGCAATATAAAAGGTAGCAACAGCCAAATTACTTTCATTAAACCATTGCTTTATATCACTTCAAATACCAAGACAATACATTTTCCTTCTGTGGTGCTATGAAAACTAACCAGCTGAATTTCTGTATGGCAAAAATATTTTTTATGCATTGGTTGTAAGTATGACTGCATGCTATCAATGAACTTCCTATTTTATAGTTTCTGAAATTATGAGAACAATATTTTCAGCACATCTTATTCTGTATTCAGTCACTACCTATCAATGAATAGTTTGATTTTGCTTTCCTCTAATTACAAGCTAACCAATAATTAGAGCACTTTTTTCTATACAGATCTTCTGTCTTCTAAACCCGTCAATAGTTGTGATTTTCTAAGAGCCTGAATGTACTGTAATAGACCTATGAGAAAGATTTTTTTTTGCTGTTATGCACATTCAATAACGTTTTTCCCCTATCACTTAAAGAATTCTGTTATTTTCTTTTCTGCTCTGAATAATGCAGGTCCCCTTGAGAAAACTCCTGTTAACAGAGTAGAAGCCTGCATTTACCTTCAGAGAATAAAATTATTGGGCATATTTAGCTTACCTGATTGTCTAGGTGAAGAAAGATTTATATTTATAATTACAGCATTGCCGTTGTCATACAACCATTTGAAAACTAATACTCTGATATTTACTATACTACAAATCATCTACATATCCACAAATGGCTTTTGCATAATTCAAAGAAACTTTTCCACAATTCTCTTGGAAGCAAATTTTTTTTTTAGTTCGGTTACAAACATTTTACCCTGTTTTTCACGTGCGTCTTTTTCAGCACTTTCTCAGGAACGCTGCAATTCCAAACATTATGTCTTCTCACAGTGGGACTGGAGAAGCTACTGCAGGTACTCTTCTCCTGTGGCTTCCAAGCAACACGATCTACACCCTTTTGAACAGCCAATCTGATTCTCGGTCTGCCTCGCTGACAGGTGTCTGGCAGGGAAGCTGGAGAAGCAGACAGCCCATGCACCACTGGAAAGCCAGCAAGCCAAAAAAAGCCATTTTCATTTTTCCCAAAGCTGTTCTGTCAGAAATACGTGTCTTTTTTTCTGCAGAAAGGAAATCTATTTCCATTCAGCTCTTTTCAGTAGTTGCTGCTGAAGAAGGAATCCAGTATTACTGACAGCACTTTCACTTACTAAAACACAAACTTCAGTAAGTCCACTCACAGCAGAATAAAAGAATTTACCTCGCTTAACACAGTCAGTATAGTTGGGAACTTGGAAACATCCTGAGGTTTCCAGATCTGGATCCAGGGTCATTAATTCATAGAATCATAGAATCACAGAATGCTTTGGATGGGAATGGACCTCAAAGGTCATCTAGTTCCAATCTCCCTGCCGTGGGCAGGGACACCCTCATTAGACCAGCTTGCTCAAAGCCTCATCCAACCTCGCCTTAAATGCCTTCAGGGATAGGGCTTCCACAACCTCTCTGGGCAACCTGTGCCTGTTCCTCACCACCCTCAGAGTAAAGAATTTCTTACTAACGTCTAACTTAAACCTACCCTCTTTCACACCTCTCCAGAAAAGCAAGGACCTATTTGGAAATAAGGTAGAAAGGGGGAACCACTCATAGCTTGCTCTTTTGCTGCTCTCCCTGACACAAAGTTGACTTTTCAGTTTCCCAGTCAAAACAATATGAGAAAAATTCCTTCCCTTTGTTCATATACCCCGCAGCATACAAGACCATGGAACGTAATGCTTCAGTGCATAGTTGATTTTCATAATATCTTCATGTCTGTATTCCAAAGAACCACTTCAGGGAATGAATGAGAAAACATGCTCAGGAGCAATCTTACTACCTAATAAGCAGCTAGCAAGTGGATTTTAACTTTATATGTCTCCTGCTTTCAAAATAGACATAAAACTACAAGTGATTTCTGTTAATGTTATCCAGTACAACTTGATAACATTCTGTAGGCATGGTATGTTAAACCCAGAAATCTTCTAGTGGAAACATACTGGCCAACAATTTTGTTACTGGAAGAAACTTTTTTTTTAAATTTAAGAACATGACCAGTCATACATTTTATAAATGCATCTCATAAATGCCTTTCTTATTTTATATGTTTTTTATGCCCAATAAAGAATCTTAGCTGTTGCTAAATTGTACAAGTAGACATCTACAAGTCAGGTATTTGCAAGACTCTTGAGGCTTGTTCAATAAAACAGCAAATTCCTGCAACAGGACAAATCACTTCAAAGATCTTGCACTACTTAAATATAAGAACTGAGTAATTTAAGCTTCCCATTGTAATGTCCCAGTTGCTAACAGAGGAATTTTTGCTTTTTCTTTTCATTCAAAAAATAACTAAAATACCATGACAACTGAAATAAGAATACTTTACTTTTTTCTTTACAGAAACCAAACAAAATTACACTGATTAACCTACAAGGAAGTTTTCATTACAAATGGCTTAATTTTTTGCTGTTCCTTTGAGCAAAATATTCTGCTAGATCTTTGATTCTATCAATGAATACTACTCCCTTCTAATAAACTTTCTTTACCCTTCAAAAGGGAAGGCTCAAGTGCCCTTTTTACTTGAGGGTGCATATAGCAGTATGTGCTGATTAAATATACTAAATAAAACCTTACATAGAGGTACAGTATTAAATCTCTTTATGTTATAAAAACTGCACATTATTGAGAAGTATTTCACCAAAAGGACTAAACATATATTTTTTGCTGAATTCTATACTATAGTCTCAAGACAATCTGTGGCAGCAGCAATCACTAATATCAAAGCACTTTCTGCTTTGGTTTGCATTTTCTTATACGGATGTCTCTATTGCATTGAAGATAAAAGTTAGACAAGATAGATGCTTACAGTCTATGTGAATGCTGAGACCTTTGTAAAAGTGAGGAGGAAGAGAGGAGAGTCTTATTGTAAGCACAAGTAAAACAGACCTCCAGTACTCAGAGCATTTGTCACTGAAAAGCAACAAGAAGATTAATTAGGGGATGAGAAGATTCATGATGAAAATGTGTGCTTCCATGTGCTGTTGAGGGACTCTCTCTTTGGGTCTGGAAGCTCAGAGATGGGAGAGATTTTTTTTTTCCTTCCCAAACTAGGCTCTTTGATTAAAATTCCTACAAAAGATAAAGATTTTGACTTGGGGTTCTAGTCTGTCTGCTGCTGGAAAGCAAATAAGCTCATCTGGTATCCACACACATTTCTGAGAATTTCCCCATTTTCCTTTCCTTTTTCTCCACGCATACTTTTTCAAGAAGCTTTATCATGAAGGAGAGAGGCTCCATGTGTTACTTCCCTGGTGCTTCCAGTGCTTTTCCTCAAGTAGGGTCATCTTCATTACTGTGTTACCAGTCAGAGTAGACAAAGCAAATCAACATATGAAAATAGTTTCCCTCTCTGAAGGGTGATATAGTTCGTTACCTTTAAATGTATCTTATTACTTCCCTAAAGTTAAAATATAATGTGCTGGTTCTCACTTGGCAAGAGATACAGGAAGCTATGAAAACAAGTTTTAATTTCTATTTCACTGGACACAGATGTACTAAAAGCACACAAATGTGTGCACAGAAAAGTGTCTTTGCTATACTTTCATTTTCTAACCTGAAAGAAAGGAATAATGGTGAACCACTATTTCAGCATCTACAGTATTCCCCAGCCAAAGTGCAGGGGTTACATCACTACCGAAATAGAGATATCTAATCATTTAGAGCAAGACTGCTTTGTTTTCTTGTAAGTATATGAGCAAGTCGTACTGCATTATGACTTTTGAATCTTCTAGGGTTTCACAAAACACATTAATGTCCTACCCCTATGGTAGATACTTAAATGCCCATGTTATAATGAGACAGACAACCTTTAATTTTCTTTACTTTTCTAGGAATAGCTTTTCAAAAAGCAAGGATGAAGAGGAGACTTGCATCTTTGCACAACCAAAACAAAGCTGCAAAGCTAATACAGACCTTTCTCTGAAAACCCAAGATCTTCTTCCTATGCCTTTGAAAGCAGGAGAATGCCGTGAAAGGTCCAGGAAGCACCAGCAGTTGCACTTTCCTTTTTGCTCCAGCACACAGGGCTGTTACCAGTCTGAAAGTGCTTACAAGTTGTGTCAGGAGTTGGGAGGTTTAATTATTTTTTTTACACAAACACAGTTCACAGTTCTATTGGTGATGAGAAACCACAGTTGGACATCCTACTGTGCAAGAAGGTAACATGCTAGCAATTCTTGCCTCTTCCTTCTATCCTAAATGAGTAGCTGACGAGTTTGATGGCAGACTATTAGAAGAAGATTATAACAATAAAGTATTTTAAGCTAACAACAGCAAACTAGATGGGGGTTCTCGACCTCGATGTAGCTGTTGCAAGCATCTAAACGCATTACCTGTTCCAGCCTCAGGCAGAAAGAAGGGAGGTTGGTAAAGTGTGAGAGCTATTTGCAATCATTTTAAAGTACTATGGTGCCAGCCCTGAATTTGAATGGAAAGCTATGTGAGAGCTTTAATCCACTGGGTATGGCAAACAGGAGAGGAGCTGCTCCTTACCTGCTAAACTGGTATCTAAATTGGCTATACCAGCAAAAGGCTTAGTCCCTCTCATTGCAACTTTCTACCCATTTGATATCCCCTTGCCTTTTGCTGTTAAAAACATATATATAGCCACACATCAAATGAGATCTTATTGAAGTGAACATGTTCCCACTCCTAAAGAGACCAGGTTTGAATGTGTGTCAGGTGCGTGATTCAGTTCCCTAAACTTAGACAGAAGTCTTATACACACCAAAAAAAAGAGGACTCTGGGAGCAGCTGAAATGAATTTTGGGAGGAAAGAGAGAAGACATTCTCAGGTTGGCAGAGCTTCTGTCTGTGCCTGCTAAAAGTTACCACAAAGCTATGGACTTGTTTGTTTTTTAAAAAGCATGACTGGGGCTATTCCTGCTCTTGGCACTAATCCTGAGCCCTTCTGTACAACCATGTGTTGCTCTGAGATTGCCTTGGTGCAGGTCTTGAGTGCTTGCAGCGTGCTCAAGCTCACACTGTAACACTGGGGTCTCAGGACACAGCATGGCATAAGGCAGTGCTGAAATTCAAAACCAAGCTAAATCAGGTGCATCTTACCTTACAAGGCTTCACTGCATACTAAGTGAAGTTAAGATTTCAGGAAGAAAAGTGAATAAAATTGTGCTTACAGGAGAATCATTTAATTCACTTATTGATGCCTACAAGGTAAAGTGCACTTTTCTCACTATGCTTATCTTGATAACTATATGCTGACTTAATTTTTCTTCCTTTAGGTAGTCTAATGTTTTAAAGGCTTTTTCCAATCTGTGATTGAATATTTATTTCAGCTGATACCCCATAAACCACCTGAGCACATTTAAATGCCATCCACCACATAACAAACACTGATTTCCTGCTAGGAGATGAGGGAGCTGCAGCAGCTACACTGTGTTATTGTACCACAGTGGCAGGCTGCCAATATGTTCATTCACATTTATAATTTCTGTCACTTGTGTAAAAGACTAACAATCGTGTGTTATTAGAATAAAATATTTTGATAAAAATCTCAAATGTTTATCCAAGAGAGTTGTATCATCTTTCTTGATGTTCTGTGATTAATTATTACTCTATTACACGAACAGTAAAACAATAAACACAAAATAAATACCTGGTTATAAGCTTTTTTCCTATAGCAAGGAAACAATTTCCTGGTTAGAAAAAAACCCCAAAACCAACGAAACCCAACCCACAAATCCAACAAATCAACAAACAAACAAAACCCAAAATACTGAGTGGTACTTCATGGGACTTTTGCATGGATGGGTGGCTGTTCTTCTAGTTAAGTCATCTTTTTCACAGACACAGAGAATAAGTGCATCAAAATATCAAATCCTCTTTTGACCCAAGACCAATGTAGATTTTTTTTTTTAATAAAGTGGCAACTTTCAGTTATCTTGTAAACCTGCAACAATGCAATTGCCCAGAAAGGCTGCTATTTGTTACAGCTACTATGTAGATAATGAATGAGTGCTACACAAGATACCAGTGAAGTGGAAAACAAGGGGTTGTTGGCACAGTCCCCATGTTCTCTTTACAGGACAATTAGAGACATTCTGCATTGTCAAAACACTTCTCAAGATCTAGTCACAAGTTTGAGATAATCTGCAGATGATTACCATTGGCAAAAGGTGAATTCAGTTTTCTAAAAGTGTGCAAGTGTTTTAGCATAATTAGTTTAAAATAGAAAATGCTATCTATATTTATTAGAATTTCATGACAAGTAGAGATAACAAATTAAATGCAAATAAGTGTCATTTCAAAGTTTTCCTTGTCTATGCAGAGGAATTTAGACAGTACCTAAGTGGATTCTGCTTATAATAGGCTGCTTGTAGGAAAAGAAAGGGGACTGTACACTGAGGCAGTGTTCTCCTGGCTCTTGCTGCACTACATCAGTATGTGGTGGCGCATGGCATGCATGCCAACCGATCATTTATCACTTGTATCTCTCCTATAAAGAAGGTGAGATGGAGTAAACAGCATACATATAGTTCTGAAGCACAACTCATTCGCACATTTTATTGTTATGCATGCAGTTATATTAAATTTTAATTGCTTTACACCTAGACTAAACAAACCTAGAAAACTTAACCACACCTCCCTTGTTCAACTTTTTCATTTTTCCCTGCCGTAAGGTCTATGCCTTTAACACATGCTGCTCTTTTTAGAAAACTAACCCTAAGAATAATTTGTTTTCCTAAAAAGGAATCTTTATCAGTGAAAAGCCATCTAAGCATCTAAGAACCCTACTCTATTTTTTAGCATTCATACTGTGGATGCGATGGTACTTTAAACCATGACCTTCCCTTCAGCTGAAGCAGCAGAGGATCATCTTGGTGGCAACTTGCAGGGACCTTATTTAAGGGTGTCTCTTTGAAGCTCAGCATGTGTGCTGCCACTGCACCCATTTCTTTTCTGCAGGGTAAGCTTGCCACCATATGGAAACCACATGGATTACTTAGTGGAGGTCGGGCTAACACTGATAGCGTAACTAGATTTTCTATCTCAATTGTAAGAAGTTCGATGGAAAAGAAAATACACAGTACAACTGCAGGAGAGGAAACATGGCTCTTTGTGAACTCTCCTTTGTACTTTAATACCAGTCTGAGCCGTCCATTCAAGGCTGAGTCCTGAATGGATATTAGCTAACCATTTTTATGCTAAGGACAATCAACTCCGATTAGTAGTTTCAGTAAGTACAAATGCTGAAGAAGTCAGATGTGGATACAAATTTGGTGTTTGACATTCCTTTTTTTTTTCCTTTCTACTTGCACTAAAAGAACAGATAAGACTCATGATTCTAGTGATACTGCATTAATAATACTGTTTTGTTTAAGGCAGTAATACCAGATTTACAGAAGAGTAATCTAGTTCCAACTTTCTTTCTCTAGAGTGCTCAGTATTTTCCACACAAACAATTTAAGAGGTTGTTTGGCACTTGGAATTCAAATATATTACTTCTAGGGGCATGACATGAGAATTACAATCACAATTAATGGCATGTCAATACTTTTTAAAGAAAAATATTGATGTCCAATGAGCAATCAGGCACTTACTAGATACTATGATCATCTTTCAATGAGTGCCATCCATCTAAACTGGGCACTCAAATTGCACCAAAGTTTTGGAGATGAAAGAACAAGAAAAAATGTGGAGTAGCACTGAACTAAAACATACAGAATCAGCAGACTACTGTAACTGTAACACCTTTAGGAAATAATCATGGTTGATAAAAATGTCAAAAATCCCACTGGGTTTCAAATTATTTGGAATGAGAAGGTAAGTATCTTTTTTTTTTTTTTTTCCCCTCATAGTTTTCCAAAATGAATAACTGAATAGCCTGTTTTCCTCATCATATATCAATGTGCAAAACAGAGGTATTTTCATATATAGCACAAATATGTATTCAGCTTCAGCATTCTCCAGTATGATTTCAAAGCAGATTTTCCTATCGAATTTTCACAAATAATGAATAGCACTTCATTAGATTTATCAAAACTTCTATTCTATTTACAGCCAGAGATAACTAGCCTGTAAAAACCTGGTACTCTGGGTCAAAGCTTTCACAAACTGGTCAGCTATTTCTCCATAATTTTAAGCTCTAAAGCTTTTAAGTCAGTGGCATTAAACTGTTCCTCCTGAAAAAGCAACAAACATTGTCAGTAGGTAGTGCTGATAGGCCAATTAATAGCACAAGCTCTTCCATGTACCTGTGATAGAGGGTGAAAAGTACCAGCTATCCACATAGCAGGGTGTGTGGCACTGCCTATATCATTACACACTCAAGGATTTGTTCACAGAACATCACACCTGAGTCATGTGCTACACTATATGGTTTTGGTGGGTTTGTTAGTTTGGGGCTTTTTTTCTCAAAATTTGTGTGCAGATATGTTTCAGTGCATATGCCACGTATTTTTTTAGGAAACTGATGAAATATTGTGGTTATCAAATGGAAACGTGAAATAGGAGATAGTGAAATCTAAGATTATATCACAACTACATTAAGCTCCTAGTGACAGCAATCTGTACCTTTTTAAAATAATGAAGACTGTGAAAAGACTTCTGAAAAGTTTACCTTTTTTTTATATACAATGAACCCTTCAATGTAAATTACTGATTAAAAATATTCTGAAAATCAAAAAGTATTGTTCAGTTATATTTAAAAAAATATTTTCACCATGTTCTAAAAATATTTCATGGAAAAATATCTGAAAATATCTTTAAAGCACAGAGAGATATGAAACATCTAGATGACTTGCAGTTTTAATTTTTCTTTATAGATTTCCCACCACTGAAAAATCCCCAACCAACCAACTCAAACCATTATTCCTTCCATGGAAGCCTTCATTAAAAAGGAAGATTTTTGCCTTGAAGGGACAGGTAATGCTTCTCAATTTTAATATGGTAATTAATTGCTAGATTATAATTTCTATGGAATTGAATTTAAATTCCACATTAATATTTAATGAATTAACTAAGACTAATTTCCTTGTAATGAACACCAACACATTTAATGATGATTGGTTGCTTATTTTTTAAAAATTGTATAATAAATGTTCAAATTTTCTGAGGACTGCTGTTGACAATTTTCTTTTTGTTTTATTTGTATATCAACTGAAAACATACCTTGAGGGATATTTCTCAATTCACCTGAAAACCGCACCAACTGTAGCTGCTCTTCAGAGAAGCTGAAAAATTTTCTGTGTGTTTTTAAGAAGCATCAGATTTTGAATCTCATTTTTGTTGTAGAACTTGTTTAACCTCACCAAAACTAGTGATACAGTGATACCTCCCAAGATTTGAATTTCCACAGAAGAAACAAACAACTTTTATTATGGAAAAAAAAAATATAAGAATACTAGTCCTACCGGCGGGTGGGGTAGGGTGTGTGTGTGGCACAGCTATGCTAACAAAAGCAAATAAACAAGCATCTTGGAAATAATTTCAGAGACTAAATTTGGAAATTAAATAAAATCTTGTAGGGTCACAATACTGAGTGAGGACCTGCAACTCTTTTCTGTGAATCTTGCCTTTTTAGGTGTTTTGCTAATATGCTTTTATACCTAGATTTCAATAAACTCTGTAGCACTGGGAATCACTGTGTACTTTCTCATGTTGCATTACTAATGCTCAGAGCAGCTTTAGTGAATTCAATGCTTTAAGTACATCAAAAAGAAAAGGAAGAAAACTAAACTGAATCAAATAGGTCAAACCCACAAGTGGTCTGGAATAATTAAAAAAAAGCCCTCTTCTAGTAGGTATAGGGACAAAATCTCACCAGGAATCTTTCAATGTTACTGAAACTGTCTGTGCATGATCTCACTGAGAGAAAGGCTTACTCCTTTTAAGTGAGGACCACTAGATCTCTCTTCAGTCCTCAAAAAAATCGGCTAGAAAGAGACCCTTAGTGTCCACATCCCATCTTTACAGTACTGCTGGAAATCTCTTTGGTGGCCCCATGGAGTTGCCTGTGGCTGTTCATTGATCCCACTGAAGGCTGCAAAAGAAAATAAATCTACACACTTCTTGGATTTATGATGTCCATCTTTTCCCCAAAGAAGCAGGAAAGAATGGTCCCCTGGAGAGAATCCACTGTCTGGAGGAAAAAGGAGGGAAGAGAATATCATAGCTATACTCTTTACTAGTGCTATTAAACTAACTCACAGAAGTCTCAGATAGACCTGTAAGTATGCCACAGCTCTTCTAGAGCAATTTATAACTGGAAACAACTGCCAATATACACAAAGATATTCCTGGCTGTGTTATGAATGATACTTTTGTAAAGCAGCATATTTATTCAATATATTCATTAGGATCAGCACCACCTAACAGCATAGCATTTGGTAATGGCTATGAGGATTAGTAACAAACTATTCATTCATGCAATTATTTGCTACCTGAAAAATCACTTAGTGATAAAAGAATATGAGCCGACCCCTTTTAAAGGTGAAAAAGTTTGAGTACAAACTCTAAAAAGGCTGTTTAAATAATCTGGTGGAGGCAAGATACCCTTCCAAAAAGGCACTAAAAATATTCAGCTTTCTTGGCCTAATCTTTACTTATCATAACTTCACTGAGGAAAAAAATGTTATGAATCATTACTTATTGATTGCCTTAAGTGCACTTCTTAGAGTGCGATAGCATAGCATGATTATATCTGTTCTCAAAAAGTAGTGTAAGCAGATGCCTACCTCAAAACCTATCTTTATTATTTATGCAATTAAGTGTGCGGCTGCATAAAGCTCTCTGCATATGAGCAGTAATATTATACCATCCTGACGTGGGTTTCACTGCTGTATAAATGAAGCCCATATTAAATTTACAAAGGTTACAAAACCATTAGCACTGATGGCTTTTAAGGAGTAAACGTTCACCATGACTCATACTTCGTTCATTTGTGCCATTTGGAAATTAAGTATTCTTAATTGCTGTAATGCACCGCAAGTTCCAACGCTTCTCAGCGAAGGAGGTACATAATTCCCCTGTAATTTGAGTAAAGTATTCTAATTGATTAATTGAGTTTTCTTGTAAGATTGCACAGGAGTTTTACATGCAAGAAGGTTACCCTTGTTCTATGTAACATAAAAATGCTTGAACCTGCAATATAAAGAAATGTTATCAGTGCTGGGTGAAAGTACACAGCAATACAGTCTAAATGAGATGACTATTTTTGCTGGCAACAAGTGGCTTGTACTTTACATCAAACAAGCACTATGGGAGGTGAGAGGAGATAAAAGCTTTTTTTTTTAATGCCATTTAACATTTGCTGTCAACCTTGTTCCTTGTGCTGCCTATCATTTATGCGATCAATTTTTGTTTTGTTTTTGTTTTACTTGGTGTAATACTTCTGACTGCATAAAAACATGGAGCAGGAAAATCCGGACATAAACAAACAAAACAATGTTAAGAATATTCATCAGTGTTGAGTAGATTTCAAAAATGGGGAAGGAAAGGTTGAGAAGAAAAGAGGGGAAAAAATTGTAATTGAAAAGAAATAAAATTAAAGGATTTTTTGGCTTAAAAAAACATGTAGCCCTTAACAAGTAAGTTATTAAAGTAGAACAGTAGCAGATCTATACTGTCACAAGATTTAGCTGACCCAAACCCAGGCTAGCTACACTCCTGAGGTTCCCTTGTTATTTATGGAGAGTTGCTTAAGGTAACCATACTCCAGATTTTAGAACGTAGGAGCTGAAATTCACACATAGACTGTGGAAATTATTTCCTACATCAAAATAAACCAAACTGAGTATTTAGTGATTTTGAAAGGGTTTTCCTTACTAGTTTTTGTCATTCTTTTTAGAAAGGAGGTGAATCACCATTGGGTTTCGAAGAAAGGAGCATTAATATATCCAGCATGTCACAGGCCATTACAAACTTTACGTTAGGTAAAAGTTAATGTAAAAATATTAAGCTATGAGAAAAGCTTTCAAAGACATGGCAAACAATAAAATAGCTACATATTTTGTCTGTGTTTTAGCTAAAATGTGACTTCAAATGTAAACAAAAATTTGATGGCATTTGCTGTCTTTTCTCACAATTTAGAAAATGCTCAAATATCTGCAGTTCCCCTCTGGAACAACAAATAAGTTATTCCACAAACGTCATCTACCTTAGGCAAATTTTAGAGGTCTAGAATGATCTCAGGGAACACCTTTTCTCCTTCTTCCTGTTTCTATCCATGCTTTCCTCTCCCAAGGCCTTGATTTCCTCAGAACCGTGCAGAAAATACTTTCTTTAAATGGCAAATCATCCCACTTCTAGAGTAGGTATGTTGATCTGTTCCTTTCCCCCAGCTTTTGAAGGCACTAAGGTTCCAAAGGACTAAGTGCAATACTTGGTTTACCCATTCTGCTGAACTGGACCCCAAAACCGGACTTACAGAGTGGAAAAAGGACAAGCCTTTCTGCTTTTCCACCTCCTCATAAGCCCGGGTCTGTGAGAAGCTGCTCGTTCCCCTCCCTTCACTATTTCAGCCAGGGAGGTGGTGGAGACATCTGCAAAGGTCTCCCTACTCACTCATTCTGTATGAACAATTGTGCTTTAAAACTACTCAAAGCGGTATTATAAAATGACAGGACTGCTTGCCAAGACCAACATTTGCTTGGTAAGGCGTTTATCTGACTCTTCACTCCGTATTTTAAAGCACTGGCTGTTTAAAAAGGAGCTGCATTTTTTTGGGAATCACGCAGGACACATTCTTCTGCCTCAGGTCAGAGTTTGAGGAGGTTTATTACAGAATCTCAGGTTGAGTTTCTGCTGTATGAGCCTGTAAAAGTCCCAACTCGAGCTAACAGACTGTTTGAATTAAAAGTGCGCAGCCAGCTGATGCTTGCTTTGTTGCAAATG
This sequence comes from Zapornia atra, assembly GCA_013400835.1. Classification (NCBI taxonomy): domain Eukaryota; kingdom Metazoa; phylum Chordata; class Aves; order Gruiformes; family Rallidae; genus Zapornia; species Zapornia atra. The sequence goes on along the minus strand of VZTU01020214.1, from coordinate 44,257 downwards.
TTTAAGTCTCTCTTCTTCCACCTCCTCTCCCCCGCCTCCCTTTTTCTGCCTGTTTTTTTTGGTAGCATTTCTGAAAAAAATACATGCTTCCCTCTCTTAACATGGAGTTTATTCCTAACAACGCCTGCCTCTTTGTCACACCAGCTCACAATTTGTATCACCCAATACACTAAGGGCCACAATTCATTTCAGTCATGGTTCAAAGCTATCCTGAAATAATCACAAAGTGACACTGTGAAATTACTGTAAAAAATTGTGCGGCAGTGTCATGACATTTTATAATTGAGACCTCTAGTACTCATAGCTCTATCAAAGCCCATAAGGAGGAGGGGAAAAAATTGTATTTTGACAGACATAGCAGCTTGAGATGTGCAAGCAAGATTGTATAAAGTCAGCCATGTAGAAAGTTATCGGATGTTCCAGTTTGTGCCCCCATGAAATTGGCACAAATCATCTGGATTTGACTTCAGGAAGGTGGTTAGGAGTAACATGAGAGAGTAAACAAGGAGGTAATGGCCACTCAATGACTTAACCTATGTCACAGGGCAACTAACGTGTCAGCAAGGAATCAAATAAAGATGAATGAGCTTATCAGAGGACCATGCACTGCCTCATTGGGCCCAATTTAATTAAACAGAGAAACTGTTCATATAGAAAGATAAATAGAGCAACTACATACAGTAACTGCTAAAAAAGTAAAACAAAGCAACACACAAACACTGTTACAGGCAGCTGCTATGTGATGTTTACTCTCATCATACTGATGAAAATCATGAGATGACCAGAACCATTTGACCATCTGGTTGGTAAAGGTCTGAGTTTACAAGAGATTCACAAGAGTTGAAGATGCTACACGTATGAACCAGCTATCTGGTGATAAATGGAAATTTTCCAATCTAGACCTTTCTCTGAGTGTGTGAAATAGGTTGCCTTTCTTAGGAAAGGAATCACATGTCTCCCAAAGGAAATGTTGTCACATGAAATAACTTCTCCTGTATCAGAATAATACAGGATAATAAAAACATTTTGCTTTGGTCATAGAGAAGACAAAAATATAAGTACATTTAATAACCCAGAAAAAAATAATAAATCTGATATATATATAATAATAATGTACTGTTAAGAAAAGTCAAGAGAGGAAGAGGGGGATAAAAGGAATGAGATGTAAAATGAATCAAGTCTATTTAGAAAAACAAAAAACTAAGACAGTAGGTTTTCACTTATGGGTTGTAAATGCCATTTCATGGTCTGGTACTTTCAGTTTGACAGTATCAGTTTTGTATTCTGGATGACCATAGTTTGCTGCAACAGAGTCTAGCATGGCTCTCCACCTTTATTTGAGCCACAGCACATTGGTAGAGGAAGGTCTGAAACACTGTATAGTGTCTGGTCTAGGGCATAACTTACTTGCAATGTGAAAGGGTAGGGTAGGGTAGGGTAGGGTAAGATAGGATAGGATAGGATAGGATAGGATAGGATAGGATAGGATAGGATAGGATAGGATAGGATAGGATAGGATAGGATAGGATAGGATAGGATAGGATAGGATAGGAGCCCCTTGCTTGAAGCAATGAGGGGGCCACTACATGTCAGAAGTCCTGGAGTTCTCTCTTAGAGTACTTTACTCTTCATTCCTGGGAGGATTTGCTGATTTAAAATAGGAGTTTGCACCCTCAAAACCAGAAGGGAGAAACAAACTGAAATATCCAGGCAATTTTACCTGTGGTTTAGACAACAAACTTTTTTGTTTTCTCCTATCACTTCATCTACCATCCCACAAAAGAGCTGTACTCTCCTATTATTGCTCTAAAGAACAGCAGTAGCAGCTTGCACGTCATTTTTTAGTCAGCACAGAAGCGAAGAGTTCAAGAGATAACAAGTTTCATGAGCTTTCCTCACCACTGTCACATCCTTTTCTTTGGGCTGAAGCAATAGAAAGACTGTATGTGTAAGCACACCATTCCTAGAAGCCTTTGAAATTTCGCAGAATTTTTTCTTTCCTTTCCCTCTTCCTAGCCATACCTGACTCTTGAGTAGACCTATGTACCACAGATACACATCACTGAAAACTTCCTTAACAACTGAAAATCAGAAGAAACTAATGCAAGAGAGGAAAAAAAAAATTTCAATTTCAGTGAATGAAAACACACATTATATTTACACATGCCTACATCAATGCCTACATCAGATGTTCCAAAAGGGGATTTGTAGCTACTTTTTTCCACCCAGAAGATTGGCATGGAGAGGTGGGCAGGGAAGGGCAGATCTCGAAGGTGTTTGGGAGCTGCAGACTATCCCTGCAGGTCCAGCAGGCAGCAGAGGAAACTTGCTGTGGTTATGTACCAGCTGCTCTTGTCTGCTGCTCATCCAGAAGAAAGTGGGTGGAGGAGTCTCCAGAAGGTACATGGCAGCACCGGGGATTGCATCCCTGCCATCACTTTGGGAACTAAGAGGACCCCACCCTGCCTTCCATGAGAAGTACAGAAACAGGGTAAGAAATGCCTCCAGAGCATTTGCCTTTTAAAGGTGTACCGCAAGTCTGTTTTGTTCCACAAGAAGTAAGCACTTGTCTCCTCTCTTTATGACTCTTCTGATATCTTGGTTTAAAAAAACCCAAACCAGTCATATCCTATGTAATTTCTAACAGTATATCAGGATGCGTATGAATAAATTTCCTTCAGACAAATAGGACTATTTTTAGCTGGGATTATTCCCTCAAGAAACATATTTGAGCCAGACTTTTGGCTGCCTGAAATTTTGCCCTACTGTTCAAATGGCATGATGCCCACTTGCAGGCTGGTCAGAGCTTAGGGCATAATTGTCAAACCAACAGTGGTTTAGATGTGTGGTTGCACTGCAGTGGAAATTTTATTTTTCTTGATGTGGAAATCCTTTATTTTAGATTGTTGAACACTGTAACCACCAGTTTCTTTCAGCATGACAGAGGTAAATTTTGGGAGAAAAAAAAAACAAACAAAAAAATATTAAATAGCTAAAGAGAAAAAAAAATTGAAGAAGCTACAACTTAATGCAATTAATGTAGGCTGTTTAATGAGAAGTCCCTGAGCACCTATGAAATTGCTGGCAATTTATACAAGAGGAAGAGTCTAAAAGACATTAGTCATTAGTGATAAGTGAAAATGAAATGGAGGAAGGAGAAGCAGTTATACAGTACACATCTTAGTGCTGAGGTTTGATGTTAAGAAAATGAGCATGTAACATGTTTTGGAAGAATTTCTTTACTCCTATCAAAGACACCAATTACATGACAGTAAGAAAAATACTTTCAGCTGCTGCCCATTCTTGATTTGAAACAAAACCAATAGAATTATTATTTTGGCTACTATGGACTGATATCTGGAAACTTGGTACAATTGCAGCAGTGGACTTGCAGGTTTTCCTTTAGGATACTGTAGTTAGCACCACGTTGTCAGTGCATCTGGGATAATCTGTTTCCTCTCTGCCTGCATGACTCATTGTTCCTCCAGTGGATGCTCCATTTAGTCATTAGTGCTTTGCCTGCTTGGGACACCTTCCATAAATAGGCACAGCAGGAGTATTAATTTCATTTTCCATGGTGAGCAGGGGACAGAGAGAAAGATGTGAGATGAAATGCCTCATATATGAGTGCTGATATGATCATTACATCTCCCAAGAACTCAAGTCAGGCAAGTCTTCTGGAAATGACAAAAAGTTCAAAAAGTGGATCTTGAAATCATTAAATTCTCCCCAAAGACCCATCCCAGACACTGAGACATGCACTCTCATGACCCTACCTTTTCCTTCACGGTTGGCAATGATTGGAAAATCTTGTTCTGTTTGAAATTATATGGGTTCTTTTGGGGGATACATAAGGCAAAAAAACGGAAGGTTAGATCTTCGGAGGATGAGGCAAAATATGTCTTGTGGGAATAGGTCAAAAGGAGAACTTCCTCTTTCCTTGCACTGGATGTTTAGTGGGAGGACTAACCCAGGATGTGGGAAGTCAGGTTTAATTATTTCCTTTTTATGAGACTTCTTCCCAGGTTAGTAACATGATGAAGATGTGATGAGTAATGTGAGAAGAGGTAGGCTCATTCTCCCTGAGTTAGCTATTCTGTTTTGCATAAATTTAAGTAGGGTCTGGAACAAAAGATTTTCCATAACATTTCAGAAGGATGTTTCCACACTGTTACCCCATGATTTTTCTGGAAACTCTATGATGAATCAAAAAATGGGCATGAGTTTAGTTTTCCCATTCTCCAAAGGAGTGTATTAACCTCTACGCCAATTGTCCCAATTTTGTTTTGCAGATTAGCCACTTTGAGAAAACTGGCCATATTGTGTACTTCAGCATGTCCCTTAATAAATCATGCTCTGTGTTATGCTCCACCAGTAACATTCTCATGATGGGCCAGGAGCACAGGTCCCTGGTTGAGAGTGACTGCCCAAGTAGAGGCTTTTCCAGGGAAGGTCCTCTCAGTCTTTTCTATCAGAAATGTTCCATTTCGCATGAAATACAAGTGAGAATAACAACTCAGCATATGGGATATAACACTTCCCCAAGTGTTAAAGAAGGATGCTCTAAGGGGACAGTTTAAGAAGAGGGAGAAGTGAGGCAATATGGATAGAGAGGGCAAATAAATTAAACAAGGACAAGTCTTCTGTCAGTTTGGTGATGCCAATAATGCCCTCTCTTTGAAAAACCATTTCCAGCTCAAATTTTACTCAAATTGACAAGTAGCATTGCAATGACAAGCCCATTTTTTAAGTGGACACATTATTCTTTTTAAAAGATGCTTTTGCAATGGGCTAACCATAATCTGTCCTTAATGAAACACAGACTTCAGTGATATATACATGTATACATGGACTGATCTTTAGTAGCTTCTCACAGTCCTATTGGATAACTGAAGGATTCCTTTCAAGATTGGGAGCGTCAGAGATACTGTGACTGACTACATGGTTCCAGAGATACTATTCAAACTGGAAATAGAGGGGTGCTATGCCCGAATGACCAGTCTTGCTGAAGGCAGGATTTTTGAGATAAGGTGCCATGTCCTGCCAATAAAGCAACACTGTTTTTAGAGTCTGCATGAAGATTTACTGTGCTACATCCACCACCACCACCACCCCCAATACATCAGAGGGCATCTCAATACTGGGATGACCAGCAGTATCTCAGAGATCCCTGCACATTTCAATCCGCACAGAAGAGATACCCAGAGGCAGCCAGGTTTCCATTTTCTTTGCATAGGGTTTAGATTGTCTTAAATGGCTATGCAGTTACTTATAAGAAGTTTCATCCCTTCTTAAATTTGCATGTCATATTACACACAGCAAAATTAAAGGGAGCAGCTTAAGAACATAGACTTATTTTTGGGCGGGGGAGGAGTAGTAGGAGGTGGTGGCAGTCAATGGAGTAACATAATAATTATTTTCTGTCTGCAGTGAAACTATATACATTTCAACAGTCCCAATTTATATTCTGTTCCAGAATATATGTAAAACAAATTTCAGTGACAGAATTTAAATTAACACATGCTTTATACACAATGGAGGAAACATCCCTTCTCCATGCGTTGAAATCAAATGTGATTTTGTATAGACAACCCTGATATATGTTTGCAAACATCCCCTAAAATGTCATTACACTGTGGAAGGATTAAAAACATTGAATCATGTGGTGACCTTTCAGTAGAACAGAGAGTTTAACCCTCAAGCAAAATTTACTGTTGAGAGTTCACTGTCTCTTAATTTAGTGCACTTCTTACTATCAAACAGAATGCAGAATTACATTTTTGCCTTTTATTACCACCAAATTAATTATGTTAGAGTCACTGTTTGGGTAAAAGTAGCATATTCTGAATCATGTTGGGTCTATTTTGAGTCTCTGCTGGCTAGTGCATCTCATTACACATCAGCTATATAACACTCAGCATACTTGGCTCCTAAAATATGGCAGTGGTTTGCCTACAACAAAGCCGTAGCTGAGGAAGACATCTTACCAAACAGATGAAAGCAGTGATACAATATAATATATATGCATACCATATTCTTACTCATACATTAACGATGATTAACCCTTTGCTTTTGTGGGACTCACAGCGTGAAGTCTGCTTTCAGACAAAATGAGAAATGGGTCCTGTTTCCCTTTTCCTTTTGTTTGCTTTTTAATTTCTGCACGGTTATCTAGCATACAGCTAAACAGGAACAGAATAAAACTCAAATTAAAAAATGATAGAAAGGAATGAAGGAGCAAGGAAAAAAAGAAAAAGCAGACCTCCTAAACAATGCCTCTCTGTGACAGCAACTCTCTCTTAACAGCCTCAAGTGTTTAACATATTGAAACAGTTCATCTTCCTTCAATGAACTTTAATAACTCTGCCAGGTAAGAAACTATGCTCCATACTTCTTCATGTTGTCTTTTCCCTTCAACATATCTATACTGATCTCCTCATCTGGTCAACTTTACAGCGCCGGTGTTTGGAGACCAGTGAGCACAGTTATTACCATCATCAATAACCTGTCCCACTTTCTCCTCTTCATTTCTCAACCCTTCTCTTTCCCCTTCAAAATCTAATAATAGCTCCTTGCCATGATAGCTGATCAATACAAGAGGGCACCTGTTCACTTTACTCAACACACCGTGCTAAAGTAACATGACAAAGGAACAAATATGATTCTGCCTGAATTGTGTCAAGTAACAAGAAAACTATCCAGGAAGTTTCCCTCCGGGGCGAATTTCATGAAACGCTACAGATAACCAATTTTTAGACATAGAACTAATCTCTTTCATCTCACTTCTCTTTTGCTTCAGGTATGATAGCTGGAAACATTAATACAGACAAACTTCAGCTGGTTGTTGCAGTACCGGAGCCGCAGCAGCGTGCAAGTTAGCTTCCTGTGTTAGCACCTAAATCACCATAATGAATGAAATGAGGAAAGTGTAGTGTTCACCCCCACGCAGAGTGAAGCCATTAATATGCACACAGAGATTAGCTTTAGCGCGTTTATAAAACCAAAAGGAGCGAAACATTCACGTGTCCTCTTTCATTAGTGAATTTTTTTAAAAGAAATGTTAATTTCTGGTTTAAAGAACTGGTCCATACTGAACAGGATTAATCCTAATTTTTCCACACATATTCATGGATGTGTTTTTTAACAGCTATTCATTGGCACTTGCAGGCAAAACCTTTTGTTTTATATAATTCACATCAAATGTACTTTTGAAGTGTAGGCTCACATACACATACTTACTAAAAAATGCAGTGTCACAAAGTAAGCCCTCTGATAACTCAGTGAAAATATTTACTAATAAAATATTACTCTTCAGGTAAATCAGAACTTCTGAATCACTGTCCAGACAGGAGAATGACAGGGTCTTAAAAGAAGTAAGAGATACTGAGAGAAAGAATGCATATGGCTTACCTGAATAGTCAATCATATGCCCGATTGAACCCTTACTAAATAAGACAAAGAGGTTGATTTAAAATTTTCATATTAGGGAACATTGAATACTCTCCTAACTACTTCATTTCCATCCCCTGAAATAAATCATTCTAATTAATTAAGGTTTTGCAGCCTTCTCTGTGCTGAGAACCTATGCCTCTGCCAAACAATCCAGGCTTTTCCCGCAAAAAAACAGTAAAAGGCAGTATAAATAAATCCAGTATTATATTATCAGATTTAACGGAATTCTTTCTTTCCCTTCCCAATTGTGTGTTTTAGAAATGAAAAAATTGTGAATCTTTCTTTTTGTAGAATGAATGATAAATTCTAAACCAGAGAGACCCCAATTTCATTTATTTGAAAAAACAAACCAACACTGTAAGAATGCAAATATAAGACTGATTTGTAAAACGCTAGCAATTGTCTAAGCACAGACTGACTTTTTACATTCATCACAGCATGAAACAATTGAACAGAAGCTAGACTTTTTGCAACCTATTCCTGGTATGGCAATTGAGACTTCAGGTCACTGTTAAATTTCATTTTCCATTTTTAATTTTGATCATTGTTTTGCTGCTACATTTATATTACTGAAATGATAACAAAAAAATAACTTAAGAGGTTGGATGGTATTCGAGGAAACATATCATGTGGGTTCAGAGACGTGTTTTATCTTTTTGATACTAGTGCTAAGAATTCACTATACTTGAAAAATAAACCCTGAAAATATATTTAATATTAGCTTTGGATGTGTTAGATTCTTCCCTGCATGGTACTTTTTTAAAGTGTGGAGTTAATTAAAATTATTTTACTGATTTTACTTTTTTTTTATTTACAGTAATGTAACATTTTCAGACTTAGGTAAATTCTAGGGCAGCTGTCAGGCTGTGATAGTTCAGAGAGTATGTTGCTGTTTTGTGACTGAATATTTCAATGCCTAATGTTTTCCTAAGAACACCTAGTAATTTTGATATTTTTATGACCACAATCTCAAGTTGTGGTCTTAGATAAGAGATTAACAAATATTTTCTGTTGCAATGGCATTGTCATTTTATTTTGAAATAACACACACACCTTTGCACTACATGCAAATAGTTTGATCTTCTTTTAAAATAACTTTCTTGATTCAGCTAAGTTAAGTATTTATGCTGCCCTATCCATAAATCCCAGTGCAATCTTTTGGGAGAGATTTTACTTTTTTTTTTCTTCACTAAGTGACAACCTTTTAAGTAGAGCTGTATTGATTTATTTTCTATATTTAAGCCTCCAAATTATTAAATAAACTTTATTGCATGCTGGAGAGGCAGTACTTTTTTTGCTGTGTCGATTCGCTTTTTTCAGTGGGTGGGTGAATGCGTGCCTTCTGAGCTCACTGGCATTTCTGACTGGCTGCAGTGACACCTACTGATGGCAGAACTGTTCAATTGGACGTGAAGATGGCCAGCCCCACGTTCCTGGATTTATCACAACTCTTCAGAGAGGGAGAATAACCCACAAGGAACCCATTGGCCACAGGCATCACAATCGTTCCTAAAGCAATTTTTTTTTACCCCCGCCTCTACTCGAGAGTTGACATTCTACCATCTCAGCAATGGCAAAGTAAGGAGAGGACCCGATGGCGAGACCTGACAAGGATGTAGCCAGTTCCCTCTTTATTTCATATTTGTCTCTCTATATTCGTTTCCAACATGTTTTTGTAATAGGAACTGCTCTGCCACCCTGGGTTGTCTGCAAACATTTGAAAAGGCAGCCCGTGATCTTCTCTCCCACCTCTCCTGCACTTAAGTCCACATAATACTATCGTTAGCAAAGAGTACAGCTCTGGCTGCAACCTAAACCACAACACAATTAACAGAACAATTACTTGAAGTGACACTGCATTCTGCTCATAGTTAAGTGGTTTTCAAAAAATAACGTTAATTTTCACGCTTAGAACATCTGTGACCCATTCACAGGGCTGCTCAGCGAAGGCAACATTATTGCTGTAAATCCAAGACCCCCTCTCACTCTGCTCTGCAGACGTACACGCATGCTACCTCCCTACCTCCAACACACACATGAACAAGGCAGACATCCTTTTATTTTTTCCTTTCTGACTTTGGAAAAATGACAAAAAAGTATCTTAAGAGAAATTACTCCCAAGGTGCTCATTTTCATTCTGCTCTGGCACAAGATGCCTGCAGTCTGTGTCCCTCTTTTCTGATGTGTCATGTGGTAGCACCGAGACTAGTTTTCAATTTTTCATGTTATTTAAGTAGTACACTTTCTCTATTTTATTTTCCATTTCCTTCACTCTTAGAGTGCAAAGGAGAGCTGTTCATGCCTTTCTCTACACAGCATGAGTCTTTTTCACTTGCTGTTGGCTCTGGGTCAAATATTCATACGTTATTAGTGTAAAATCTTTGCAAAGCAAAAAGCCACTCTGCTGGGAAACCAGCACACTGAAGAACACATTCCTTTTGGTAGTAATTAACTGTAATACAGTGGAGGAGTTCAAACAAAGGTGTAAACAAAACATGAAAATTCACAGCACCATCTTTTTTTTTTTCACATGAAATTTGAGAACTGTCTGCATGTATATCTTTACTTATATAGGATATGCTGCAGTTATAAAGCTGGCAAAAAAAAAAAAAAAAGAAAAAGGAACAAAAAGGAACACTAAACATAATTTAAACAAGTAATAAGAACTTAATTTGCCCAAACTGTCAAAAGTATTGCCGACGTTGCTGCACATGACAAAACTCATCACTTCATCACGATTGCCTCAGAACAATATGACTTAGCTTTGAATAGCTGTCCTTAAAATCTGGCAATAGAAAACAAGTGCAAGGCACCCATTAACACAATCTCAAAAAGTTAAAAAGAAAAGGAGTTGTGCTCCAGGAACCAATTACGACGTTTGCTACTCGCTAGTGCCACCACATGGAGTGATATTTGAATATAATTCACCCATTACAGAACCAGGGAAATGTCTGTAAATAATACATTGTATACCATACTTTGGTAAGACAGCGGAGAAAGATATATAATCTCCCCTCTACTGTGCAAAGCTCAGACTGCGTTCTCGTGAAAGTGGAGATGTCCCATTTCTAAGAGCATGAATGCACCGTAGTAAAAGCAGAACAGTCAAACTGCTTTATTCCTCCAATAAAAGCAAGAACCATTTGGAAAAGGATGCATTACACATTTTCTATTTAAATCAGTTTATAAGAAACAGATGTTAAGTTTCCTTTGGTAAGAAAAAAGAGGGGTTATAAATGAATTAAAGTGACTTCCCAGTGGATCTCCTACTCTTCTTTGTTCCTTTAGAACTTCATGTCAAAAGTGAAGCAAACTGAAATATAAGGTGCTATAATGTGCTAGCATAAGAAGGACAAACTATGTTTATCTGACAGTGCCATAAAACATACAAAGCATCCTGTGCTATCGCACAAGAATCAAATGTGCAACACAAACACTTATTAAAACAAAGGGACTGTCAAACGTGAAATACCTACAGTATTTCCCTACATTGGCAAATGCAGAAAAGAGACAGACAGAACGATTGTCTAACTAACCTGCTGTGGCATAAGTTCAGTTTCCTGTTCGGCTCAAGGCACAGTGCAAACTGGCTGCAGGGCTTGTATGAAACAGGTTTACAGGAAGCGTTTTGGGGACAGCCCTGATCCAGGGTACGGAGACACGTAACTACACATAAGCCAAGCAGCCCGCTCTAGACTTGTTTTGTATTTGTTCTTAAAATTCGCTATATAAGAGTTGTTGGACTTTATTATTATTAATTATTTCCTCCTCATGTTGCTAATGACTTTAATAAAGCCTTGATTAAATGTCAGCCTCCATGGTCTCAGGACAGTGCTTCACACTCAGCCATTGCGGTGCGGGCGGGCTCTGGCTCCGTGCGGGAATGCTGTCTCCCACATGGCTCCACTGAACTCATCCTTAACGATCTACTCCCGCTTACCTAACTTCAACACTATTTTTCCTGAGACTGCATTAATGAATCCAATAAATAAAGCATTGTATCACCCATGCAGTATAGACATTAATTTTAGAACAAAACATTAATCAATTTAAATTTATGTACTAATGCAGACACAATCAATTTGAACTTCTTATGACAATTAACAAAGCTTTTGCTACATCCCTAAAACACACTGACCCATCAATTATGGTTTGCATCAAACTAATGCTAATGGTACTTCCTTCTTCCTTAGGCTGTCAGCAGTCTACCTGATTGGTCAACTTCAATGCAGCAGATCAATTAATATAAATTATACATGCACGGAAAGATGGGTTAATATCATAAGTTCATTTAATTAATTGTGTTTGATTAAATGAGGTACTTTCATTAGCCCTCTTAGCCATGAACCATATATACATCATAATCCTTTTACAAGCTCAGCCGTCCAGACACAGACCTGACATTGGGAGCATATTCAAATTACCAGCCGCAGCCATGCAAACCTCCCTGCATAATTAACAACTAAATGAGCTGCAGTCACTTAAGCTGAAAAGAAAACTGTTCACATCAACCTCTCTGATACTGTTTAAATTGAAGATGTCATGGGTAAAACAAAGGTGAACAGACAATGGTAATTAAAAATTAAAAAGGACAAGGGGGATTTGCTACTAATGGAAGCAAAGTGAAAAGAGGGCTAAGGGCCTGGCTTGTTAAAAAAAAAAAAAAAGAGAAAAAAAGAAAAAGGATGCTAGTATAAGGTGATTCTGCTCTTGTTCTTATAAGAGTGAGTGAGGGTGAGCAGTGTACATCAGGCTTCAGATAGAAAAAAATGGCTTAGCACAGCGATCATCCTATAGCAGGGTGAGCCTATAACTAACACTACATTAACAAGTGAAACCCTAATACAAGCACAGATGAGCCTTTTGTTTTTACCCCATATGGAAAATGAGCTATTTCTATAGGAAACATCTCATTTCGTAACTTTAAGAGTAGTCTACAGAGCAGTCTAAGACCTGCTTCTTTGGCTGACCTACCTGTTGTGAAGGGAATTCTTTACAATAAACATTCCTAGAAGTAACTTAGACCTGAGTCACAACATCAAAAGATACAGAAATTGGAAGGAAGTTTTTCTCTCTTCCTTGGTTCAATGTCTGCTTTTTCAGGCAGATTCAATTCACTGATGTGGTCAAGAGATGCTCAGAAATGATGTGGCTCTACAGCAGTGAGAATATAAGCATGAATATGAAAACCTCAGAAGAACTTGCTGACTGCAAGTCAGAAGCATTGCTTTATAACAAAAGTATTGATATGATCTCCTTATGACATTCTACATGTTAAAGAGAAAAGAAACCTATGAGAAAATAAGATAGTCATCTAGACCCTGTAGCTTAAAAAAAAAAATTTAAAAATACATAAAATAATGCATAAAAATATGTATTAATTACTATTATATTTCAAACAGAATTCAAAAAGAATTGTAGCCCAAAATTCCTTATGCTTGTAAAAGCAAGCACAATTAGAACTCGATAGTCTATTTATTCAGGTCATGTTCCTGTTTGAGTACCTCATTGGAGAAGAAGTTGTGAACCCAAACTTTCCTAATTCTTACCTTGATGAAGTTCCCATTCTGGGACACAGGTGTGGAACTGACAAACGAACTGCAAGTGGTATCAGGATGAGAAAGAAGGAGAAATATAATCTGAACATAGTGACTATCGGGCAGTATAGAAAAATATCTCTGCGATCACAGTCAAATGTCAATGATTTCAAGAGTTATCCAAACAGGTGCTTAATTCATGTGATGGCAACCTATGTCTTATAGCTTGCCTTCCCTCTCATACACATTTGTTTTAAAAATGTAACAGAATTCAATTCCTGGAGTTTAACTAATCTGCTTTCTCTACCAAAGCATGAATAATATGCCTAAGTATCACTAATTCAGCATTGAAAAATAAATTACACTTTAAGCCAAACAATTAACCCACAACTTCAAAATGTTTCTGGTTTAATAAATGCTGCAAGAAGAAATAATGAGGCTGCCCCCTCTGCTGCCCTCATCTTAAAATCTATGAAAATTTCACAGGATCGAGTAATATTAAATCAAGTTGCTGCTGACTCAAAACTCCATCCAGTAACATCATAAAAGCAGCTTTCTACCAATTTTAAATTATTCCATAGCAGCTCTTCTTTGGGATATTCCCACATCAGTTGTAGTACACACTCCTGTTGGCACAACATGCTCTAACACGTCCCCAGGGAAATAAGTTGCAATCAAACATGACTTGTTCAGAATATGGTGCTAATCTTTGTTACACATCTTACATCTTAACTTTGTTACATCTTATTTTTGTTATCTGATAAAAGAAGCATGCTATGGTTCATATCTCCCTTCTGTGAAGTTACAGAGAGAAAAGCAGCAAGTAGTTCATACAGTTTTCCTAAAATTACTCCACTCTATGACCCCAAATATCATAAGTCTGTCTGTATTCACGGAAATACGTCCAGGAAAATGTGAAAAACAGAACTGAATTTCTAATGCAAAGACGGGGAAAGTAAAAACAATTATAATAACCATAAACCCAATTGCACTTAAAGTCTTTCTCATGAGCTGAAGAAGAGCGTAATTCTCTTTGTCCTTCACAGTTGAAAAGTAATATTGATGCTCTGTGCTTTCTCTCTAACATGTGAAGGTATCGCTGACTTCTAAGCACTGCAGAGAATTCAGAAACATCTTCTGGTTTAGGTGTTAGTAAGGACATCAGCAACAGTAGAAGAGAGATTGAGTCCAGAAATTGCATGTCAACTGTAGAGAAAGTTTGGGGTTTTTTTTTCAGATACTGGATCATCTTTAGGCTTCTGAGACTTTATTAGTGTACATTACAGTCTTTATGGTTTTAAACCACATTATATTTTCTTTGGTTTATTGATTCATTTGCTCTTAAATTAGAATTTCATAATATTTTAACCTACTTTTACAAATACATAAGCATTTATGATTAAAACTATAACGTAAGCCAAATAAAAATTCAAATAATGGACCAAAGCACAGTATTCTGCGTTTGCACAGACCTTCCATATTAAGAAGTTTTTGCTGTTAAAAAAACCCCCACAAATCTCCATACAATTTTTCCTTTTATATCATTGAAGATTTTAAATCTTCTAATTGCTATCATCAGCAACACATCTTCAACCATGAAAAATTTAATGTCATGCTACTTTTAATTCTTTTGATCTATCCTACAAGCATTAAAACTTACGCGTCTTCTTGCAAAATATACAGTTAAGAATAAAAAGGGGAAAAGTAATTATTCTAAATGGTCTTCATACACTTACCCAGATATTTTCCTTACTGTGGACAGACAGATCTTTACTAATATCTAAGCTAAAGAAGATCTATGTCCTAGATTTCAAAGTCTCATGCTATTGTAAACTCAACAGAAATTTCAGACAGTACCTCAGTTTGCAGTGCATTTCAGACCTCATATACAATTTCCATGGAATCATAGAACCATTTAGGTTGGAAAAGACCTCTAAGATCATTCAGTCCAACCATTAACCTAGTACTGCCAAGTCCACCAATAAACCATGTCCCTAAGCATCGCATCTACACCTCTCATCACCTCCAGGGATGGTGAGTCAACCACTTCCTTTCACACTCCAAAAGAAGATGACACTAAGTACTGGACTCCACAGTAGCTGGAATTTGTCATCCTCAGGTCAGAGCATTCGTATTTCCATGAAAGAAAACGTTTACATGCAATTCCTCTGCAAACCCTTCCACCAAATAAATTAGATTGAATTCATTGATATATTTGTTTATATATATACAGTATATTAAAGCTTTTATATTTCAGCAGAGTCCTTTGGAATAAGAATGTAAAGCCCATTAAGGCACAAAATGCCTATTTAGAAACCAGTCAAGTATTAAGATTCTTCTTTCTGTGAATCAGAGGCTTTTTATATATTTAAAACAAAATGAGACTAGTGCCATTACTTCCAAGCCTGGAAGAACTGGTGTGTTATATAGAATTCACTGGAGTGTGCCTTTCTTTCAGCTTTCTAAGTAATAGCAGTGCTCCATTTTTTGTATTAAATACATAGAAAAAAAGTCTTGATTTTTAAACGATAAAGAGAACTGAAAGCTCTTTATAGTGAGGATCAGTTTCCTTCAATTGGTTTTAAAAGACCATTTTTGGTCTCAGGATTGGCAGTGTGGGAGGAAAAGGGAAAGGGTGAAGGAGAACAACTGTCTCCCTTTAAAAAAATCATGAAATTCATTACAAGAAATAAATCTTGCAGGGGAAATAGAAAACCCCAAACTTTGCATTATTCTGGTTTTTGACAAGTGAACCCTTTTCCATTTTTAGTTAGGTTTACATGAGTCTTGTCAAGAATCACTGTTAACACTGACAGCTTTATTATTTCTAAATTTCTTTTACTGTTATTGGAAACACTATTTGCACCACATAGGCTAACGTAATTATAACACAACGATAGGGGTGAAGAGAGCAATATTTATGTTGCTATATGTTAAGAATGAAACTTGGCAGTGCAAGCACTGCATTTTGCAAGTGTATGTGTACATGTACTGGAAAAGAACTGCATTTTCCTCTTAGAGGTAACAGTTAATAAAGCACTGCTTTCACATTCAAGAAAAATTTTGGCCATAATGGAAAGAAGCATAAAAACATATTGCCTGCTTCAGTAAAACCCATCTTAGACACCAGGTTCTTTTAAAACTGTTTAACATCAAACTTGTCCTCTGCTCACAAGAAACAGTTATTGGATTATAGAAAAGAAACTACTTATAAATAAAAGCCTCCCCTCCCACATACGAATGCATACATGTGCGTGCTTTGTATACTTAAACTTGTCTTTCAAAAATCATTTTCTGTGAGAACACCCTATTATAATACTCACTAAGGGAAAACACTACTGACATCATAACTACCCTTCCAGAGGAACTGAGAAAGTAATTTTATGAATTTTATAATCAATTACACAAGAAATATTAAGTTTTAGTTGTGGGTTTTTCTGTGGGATTTTTGTTGGTTGGAGTTTTTTTTCTTTTGGGTTTTTTTTTGGGTTTTTTTCAATTTTGTAATATTTTGATATTGTAGCTACCATCTAACTTCAGGCAAGAAATTTGAGAAACCTAAAAGTAAAGCTAGCAGAAGCTAACTCCTGCAGTTCTTGCAAATGGAATGACAGTAGTATAAAAGATGTAGGGAAAGGTTTATAGTATTTAATGGCTACTAGCATAAAAAAAGTATACTAGTCCTCAGAAGCACTGAAAACTCATATATGAACACTGTTTATCCACAGCTGTAATTCCAGAATTTTCACTGCCAAATTCCAAAATATATGAGAAGATTTACCATGACCTCATGTAATCTCTGAAATTATGACTAGAAGCAACAACCTGTGAACATCGACTTGGCTGAAAGTAGAAATTAGGTGATTAGAAAAACAGACTGGGAATCCAGTGCTAGGACTAGGGCTAGACTCAATCTGCAGCCATGAGGCCCGCATAGGCTTCAGGCTCTCACCAGCACACAAAATGTTAAATTAAATTCAGTAGAAGCAAAAGTAACTCAATAGTTGAGGCAGAAGAGATAAGATCCTATGCCTTGGTCTGTTTTAAACTACTTTGGCCTGGGACCTTTCAGGCAGAAGTTGACTTCCCTTTTTTTTCACAGCCTTTCCTTTTGCTGATGGGCAAAACACTGATGGTCCCACATATGTAATTTTGATACTGGGAGAGCTGTCTGCTCCCACACCTCAAATCTGTGCTGCCAAACGCTCACATTAATGTTCAGGAAGGACTTACAACTCCATCGAAGGAGACCACCAAAGGAATTTCAGGGTATATAATACTTGGACGCAAATACAACCATAGTAATGGAAGCTCAGCTTCACGGGATTTTGAAATGCCTGAACTAGAAGGAAATTTGCTGGCTCTTGATAAAGAAAAAAATTGAGTCTAAAACATATTTTTTCGCTATATAATACAGAGAAGCATATTCTTTACAGGTAGTAAAATCCACAAAACGAGCTATGAAAAGAAATCCCTGCTTCAGATATCTTGCCAGTTTAGCGTAGAGGTGTTGTGATAATGTAGAGATACTCTGTTGCTTTCTGAAAAGATGGTGTCCCCTCTCTCAAAAAGGCTGCCTTACTGCCACTACTAGATCCAATGTTAGCACCCGTACTTAGTTACTGCTAAAATTTTAGCAGAAGGCTTCTATGAAAAAAGTTCTTTGTGATTAAATCCAGGTGTTGGCAATAGAAATGGGGAAATCTGCCCATACTTATATTTCCTGTAGTGTAATGATTTTAATAATGAATAGTCAAGAAATTATTGGAACTCATTCCTGTGGTGTTTGTACCTCTACCAACCAACCACCATCAGCAGCAGAGGTTGTGTGAAGCATGTAGTGCTCAGACATGTTTAAAAATAATAAGGTGTTGAAGATCACACTCGTGTTGGTTCTTGAGTATTTCTCAGTCGCCCCACTTTACATGCCCTTGGCCCACATAAATGTCTCATCTGGGTCCACATTCCCAACTCCACCTAGGCTGGATGGGAAGATGAGGGATGAGGCCTAGTTCTCACAGCTGAAGCCACATTCAACTCTCTATGC
>VZTU01020214.1:18721-21221 GCA_013400835.1 Zapornia atra | reverse complement strand
AGTCATAGAAGCAGTTACTTGAAAATTGAAAACATGGGAGTTTGTTTCTCTTCTACTTGCCGATAGAGTCTATGCAAGGAAAAAGGATTTTAGTCAATGGATGGCCTCCTGCTACGGTGTTTATTCTGGACAATATGTTGACAGAATTACAAGGTGCAGTTTAAGTCCCTATGGATAACTGTTACTTGTACAATTTATTCTCTTTTTGCTAATTCACAGGAATCACATCAAACTCACCTCTCCAAATTATACCTTAATGGACACCGTGGACACTTGTGCTTAGGTTTTGTGGCCTGATAATGCTGAGAGCTGTTGCAACAGGTTTACTAAAGTAAGAAAGTCCAAAGGGAGAAATGTGATGAAAAACACAAATCCTTTTGAGTTACACAAATACAAGGGCACTGATGCAGAAATAAACCACAACAGCAGCTTTGAGATAGCCATCTGCACATCCCAAAGAGCACCACAGAGCAATATAGACCAGACTCAATTATTTTTCATTCTATTAGGCAAAATTTAAAAGCTTTTTTTGAAATCCAAGTTTTTGAAACCTATATTTATCTGAAGTTTATTTCAAATGCAGTTAGGTTACAACTGAAATCTCCCAACATTTTTTTTTTTGTGGAATCAGTTTGCTAGACAAAATGCTAAAATAATTTTTATTTTAATGATTTTTATTTTGCTTTCATATAAAATGTACTTGATGAGAAAATTAATCAAACCTCAGATTGCTCAATCAATTTTTATTTTAGCTGAATTCCAGCTCTCACTTAGGAGAGTTGGAATCAATCATTTAGTTTCAATATTAGTTGAGAGAAAATTCGTATAAATGGTTCATTCTCAATTAACATTTATTTATCTTTTATTAGTTTCACTGGGGTTTTAAAATTTGCAAGGGTTTTTTTTCAGTTGCAGATTCATGTAAACAGATATGACAGAAAACCAAAATACAGATACCTATGTGATGAAAATTAAAATCCAAATACTAAGAAAGTAATTAATTTAATAAGATTCAGAAAGGAAGAAAAACACCAGTGGTAGATTTTTCCAGTTACTTTTACTATGGCTTTTCTTGCTCTGTTCCCTTGAATAGTTCATCTAGGCCTGGGCGACAGCACAATTAACTCAATGGCACACCAGGTTGTTTTAGCCAAAGCCACCAGTAACAAACTAAAGAGCATTGTCCAAGGCTGTCTCTGCGCTGCTAATGGCACAAGTTGCAAAAAGATGTACCTGCCAGCTTGGAGTAGGCTCATTTGCTTACACAGAGGAGGGAAGCACCATGTGTCCTAGGACTGATGGGTCATCTCCTGGGGCACCATAAGTAGAAGCATGTGCTCTGGCCAAGGTGATAGATCTCACATCTCAGGTAGGCTGTCCCTTTTTGCTACACCATCTAGGCAGGGCTCTGGGCTTCCCAGTTTGAGCTCACTGAGTTTTTGCACCCTTCTTTTTGCAGCATGCCTCCCCATGACGTAGATGTGCCATGTGGTTGCAACATGGAAGAAAGCAATTCCAGTTGTTCTCTTCTGACACTGATTTAGCTGCTTTCCTCACCCAGTCGCTTTTCGTCTCTGTGAAGTATTCAGTATTTTGAAATCTTGTGTGTCTGATATAAGGACTAATTAATACTGGCACCACATTTAAAATGTTACAGTCATTTCAGGAATAATTTCCCTTGTTCAAGTTCTGCTGTTAATATATCTTAGGCTAGTTTAAGCAGTAATTTTATTGGATTAAATCCTATGTTTTCTGATGTGGTGTATTACCGATTCATATGGCTTAGAATCAAAATGTTGCATTTCAGGGAAATAAACAAACAAATAAAAATAACACTTTCAAGTTTACAATAAAAGCAAAGCTTGGCTTCAAAAACTTTTCTAAATGCATACTTTCTACACCATAAGACTTGGTATGGGGTATTTGTATTATAAGAAGTAGGACAAATTATGAGATGATAGACTTGAAAAATGACAAGCTGCCCTTTTGAAATCCTTGGCAAACATATAACTTGAGGGTGCTACCAACGGATGGAAGTTTACTTTGTTTAAACAGCAGTTAAATAAGGGTCAGAACACTCCATCAAGACCTGTTAATTTCAGCTGATGCCATTTTTCACGAGGAATTCCCTGGGCAAACTACTAGAACTTTGGAAGTTATATCAAGGACTTGTCACTACGTGTAGATTTTTGCACTGGCGCTCTTCCCTAGCTGTGCATCATTGGCCAAAACCTCAGCAGAAACAGACAACAGGACTGTATCAGCCTTTAGCCTGACCCTCTGTGATCCCTTCTCTGTGATACTTCTGAAAACAGAAATGCTAAATAACTTTAAATATGTATGCTAGCAGGGGTGGGGGTGGTGGGGAGAGTGGGAAGTGAGAGAAGAATGTACTTGTTCACAAGGTAGAACAAGGACTAAGTAACTGAAAAATATTATCCTTTATCTAAAACACACAAGGTTCTGAGAAACCTTGTCTAAAAGAACAGCTGGTTTTCAG
>VZTU01020214.1:1221-13721 GCA_013400835.1 Zapornia atra | reverse complement strand
TGCACAAGTCATTGTACCAGTCAGTAAGTATATCTCAGGTCCACCAAAGAATCAAAGACAACATAAGAAAGTATGTTTGTTTCAAATGTGTTTCATGTGAATTAAGTTAATTTATTGAGGAATTCTCAAATAAAAGGTTTTGTTCAAGAAACAGATATATATTTTTTTCCTATGGATTTTATTACATATGTATTCCACTGGGTATAGTGAAAGGTAAAAACTTTCAGAGAAATATCATTACTCTTAAGTAACTACACTGGGTCTGTAAAACAGTTTTTACTTTAAAAAGTCACCATTATTTAGTACTTCTAAAATGTAGTGATATTTTAATCCAAATTAAAATTATTGTATAGGTTTCATAGGTTCAAAAGGTATTCTAGTGCTCTGAAGCACAGTAAAGATGCTCTGAAGTGTGTCATGCACATGTTTATCCATCAGCCACATGTATCTCTGGGCCTGGGTGAGGGTCACTGTGCCACTGCTGAATGAAAGAACTGGGGTCATTAGCCAGAAGAAGAGGAATCGTGTCCATGAGAAGGAGCTATACAGAGGGCGTGAGCATAAGCCCTGCCAGCAGTTGCTGACACAAGGTAAGAGTTACAGCTACAAATCAGAGATTGCAAAAACATGGGTTAAAGGGAGAATGCACTGGAAAACAAACCATCTTGAAATGTTTCCTGCAAGGATTGTCAAGAAATCTCAGCTTCACAACTTGCAAAGGCAAAGCTGACATTTCATACACTGTCCTTCACAATAAAAATGCATAACACAACATAGAGAAAACATACACTATCTACATGGTGTTTTCAGTCTGGATAAAGTTAGACACAAAGGAGGACGTAAGTGCACATAGCAAGCTTATGATTTGCCATCTTGCCAAAAAATGTTTGGGTTTCAAAACATATTTCTGGATGAAAGATGCTTAACTATTTTTCAGGAAGTTGGAGAGTGTCAGAAAAACAAGAGGAAACTGCAGTAAACCACATTTTTGTAAATATTTCTATAATCTCAAAAAGTGAATTGAGACTAAGAATTGTAATAAAAGTGCAAACTAACATATCCATAAAATTGTTTTTTATCCTCCCCTGAGCAACTTTTTCATGGCTTCACTCCCAATTACTGCAAAAAAAACCCAAACGTAATGAATGCAAAACGAAATGCACAGGGTCATACTGAACATCAGCAGTTGCTTAAGCAAAAGTACAAGAACTTCTGTGGTGGGATTTATGGAGTTTGTAAATTTGGACTGTAAGACTTCATAGCTGATCTATTACTTTTCCAACCTCAGAAAACACAAAACCTAATGTCTTTAAAAAATGGTAATAAAAAAGAAAAACAGAAAACAAAATGAAGACAAACTTCTGTCCAATCACTTTTTGACTTTGTGCCTGGGACCAGAAGCAGGATTATAATGATCAACACATGTAGAGGATACAGTATGCATAAAAATTCAGTATCCTTTGTAGGAACTTGTGCCGTCAGAAGATCCAGATTACTTCAAGGCCTAAAGCAATAATACAGAGAAACAAAATCAAAGGGTTTATTGACCCCTTGACTGTCACAAAGTTGCATGCACTAGATGTGAGATTGGATTGTGATGGGAAGAAGAGGGTCTACAGTTTGAATATTCCTATTGTTAAGCATGAGCTAGTTATAATATTTAGGAGGTACAAGGACTGTTTAAAGGTGGAGAAGATATGGGAAATATGCATTACAGCAGGGCACAAGAAAAGCAATTAATTCTGGCAAGGACAGAGGCACTTGCAAGGGCCCTTCTTAGAGTGGCACCACTCCCCTTGTATAGATCACAGAGCAAGAGGTCAAGCTAGCCTTTAACATAGGGAGAGCTGCCTACTAAGTTGAAGCAGCACTACTGCTTACACAAGTTTACATTTCCAACAATACTGCAATTTGAATTAGGCAGGCTCCTGGGGAATGTAACAGAAAATGGTTCAGTTGAACAATAATGATATCTGTTTTCCTGGAATCACAGAAAAAGTCTCCTTAATCAACTCTCTACTCATCATTTCAAATTTTAATCTTCATAGAACCCAAGGAACAAGATTATTTTTTCCTTATGGACAAATGATGGAAGTAATTTCCATGGTTATGAGCAAAGACCAAATGGAACAGTTTCATATTAGTAATTATAAAATTGTAAGCAAGGTTTCTGAAACATTCTGAAGACTACCCATGTAGACATCTAACAATCTAATAGCATGCAGAAGAACATGTCCACCATATGTAAACAATATTTCCTAGGAAGTGTTGTTACATTTAGTTTAAATACTAAATGTTTTTACTGTGTCATAAAGCAAGAAAAAAACAATTGAGACTTTGCATCTTAAGGTGAAGAAGGAAGAAAGGGCACTTTGGCTAGTTGTACCAGTGAAAAAATCAGTTCATAGTTGCTTTGATAAGTAGGTACTGTTGACCACTTGCTGAGGCAGAGGATACCAGTCCAACATAGCTGGTTGTCCTAACTGGTGGGCAATTTGATAAGAGAAAGGAAGGGGCATGTCTCTCCAGAAGTACATCTAACATTGAAAATAGTTCTGGTAGAATACTCAATGAATTCAACATAATTCAAAACTGATGGAAGAAGCAAGCCATAGCCTCAAACAGACTTGATCTTATTTTTCTCTTATAATCATCATAATCAGCTCTTAGTCATCATAAGTCAAATAATCCAAATACAAACATTATGTGTGGAGGTAAGCAGCAAAAGACCTAAGGTATGCATCCACACAGCATATTCATCACACACCTGACTTTGCTTCTATACATCTTTCCTTCTGCTCTCTTTACCAACTTTGTGGGTTGCAATCAATATAAGTTTCCCTTGAAGTGATTCAGGGAACAGATAAATTTTGATGAAGAGAACTTTCATCATTCCACATGTTTATAACTTGGTTTTTCTGAACTAAAAAACTTAATTTTAAATCTTTTCTGCAGTGTCCCTAATCCATTACCATTTACCTGGTGAGGACAGCATCTTCCATTCCATTCTAATAGGCAAGCTACTCTCTCTAGACAAATATTATTAAAAACTGAAATACAATCACTCCATTTCATGTTTTACGGTTCTAAGTATTCGATTCAAATAGCTGCCAAACAACTTTTATTTCCATATACATTCATTAACTTTAATTGAAAATGTTAAGAGATAATGCCATAAATTTCTCAGTTTCACTATACTGGGAAGACAAAAGCTTCTGATCAACTGTACCTCCAATTGCAGCTGCTGTAGCAATCAGGCTAAACATTTTCTACACAATAGTTATATATGTTTTCACTCATGAAAGCAGCAAAATATTAATTTAAATGTAATAAGGGGAAAAAATATATCGTGTGTTAATGATATATTTCCTCCAACTGCGCTCAATTATTCTGGTTGTTAATACAAGTTCCAGTGAACAGTCATGTATCAAAACACATTAGGCATTAATTAAACTGAAAGATCCTTTTAACAAGATCAAAACCTTACTTCCATTCATTGAGCTACTCAGGTATCCCTTGCTTCAAAAGTATGTAGGTTGCACATATTTTTTTGAGAGCTTTCCTGTCTTTCTTTCTACTAAAATATACAATCTTCTTACTGTCTCCTTAACAATCCTGTTTTAAAGAAACTGCTGCTAAACGTCAAGAAAAATTCCAGAGTCTTAGTGGTAGGATCACCTGTAAAAGCAGTCATAATATCAAAGGTAGAAACAGACTAGAGGGGGTGTGTGAATTTAGTGCTTCGATCTTTCAAATGAACAATGAAAATAATGAAAAACTTGAAATCAAATCTTGCAACATTCTTTTTTTTGTTTGTTTGGCTCAATCACAGGTAAGCTAAAGAAAAATTCAGCTGTTTCAAACACATGGGAATGAATGCTATACCTACACTCTTTATCAGGATATTTGTTCTTGGTGAACTACTTCAAAATAACCCTGCTCTTTATTACTACACCACTCTCAGACAAAATTGTACTGTTCTGGTTATGAACAGCTAGGATCATATTTATATGCAAAGAACAGGTTCTTGTAGTGTTTTGTGCCAATAAACAAGCCGAAAATAATTTTGTAATTACTTAAAGACAAGAAGGATTTTATTCAGAATGCATAAGTGACCTAGTATTTATTGATGTACATGCAAGTCACCATAGAACATCTAAATATAAAAATAATCAGGAGCTTTACCCTATGTTTAGTAATGAAAAAGCTGCCAATAATTCCTTCCTTTGGTGGCTGATTTAGTAAAACTTTTATGAAGACAGTAAATTTCATGTTTTAGTATACATGACAATCACATTCTAGATGTTAAGATGCAAGACAAACAGAAATCAATATCCCCCAACCTGAGCATGAATTTTGTCAACTTCCAATTATTAACTTGCTTGTGGGAAAGATCAAAGAATAATTGAGGTTTCTGGGCTTGATGTCACAGAATGGATAGACAATTTCAATTGTGGAGAGATATAATCCCAAATGTAACACACTTAACCTGGCTACATTTGATATACAGTCAGCAAGTGTTTGCGAAGTTGTGTGTTTTTTGTAAACAGTGTATTTCATAGGAAGAAAAGACAAGTCCATCAGGTTTGTATCAGTTACATTGTCATTTCTGCCTTACTCCTCAGGCGAAGGGAAATTTAATTTTATAGCTATACTTTATTTTAGCCTATTTACTACAACGTCTCCTTCAGTCTATTTTGGATTGAAGAACATCACTTAAAAAAAAAACCCTCAGTAAAGAGCAAATACATGCATTTACCGCATCTACAGACACAAAACTAACTTGATTAGCAAACTGGAAAGTAAAGAATCACTTTTTTTTTTAGGAAATGGAAGTTGGGCTTTTTGTTTCTTGATTCGAAGAAGGGCGAGCACAACCTGGAAAGCATCAGTCACCAACTTTTAATCTGCAATAAGGGTTCTGTGGGTGCCAAGACTGAAATGCATTGTACAAGGATGGAAGGTAACGATGGTATACACCCTCAGCATGGGTCACGTCCCTTCATTTATTAGCTGTAAGCACTAGCATAAAAATATCAGTAGTGGCAGGTCTGTATCTAAATACAGAATCTTCAACCTCAGCTTCCCAGGGATTCCCAGTTTCAGACAATATATCAATGGGATAAAATTCCAAGGACTTATTCCAAATTGCATTTGTATTTTTCAATACCTCCTACTGTCTTCCACAGAACCTTTTTTCATCACCTATAATTCCAGAAAAAATCCAAAGAGTGAGGAGAATAAAGCGAGGCCTGTGCACCAACTTTTTCTGAGTTTGTCATCTACCACAGACACATGATGAGCAGCAATTTCTTACCAATATATACATACCAGCAGAAATCTCTTAATACAGGTTCAGTTATGCTGGGAAATACATAGGTTCAGTTATGCCCTTTTCTTGCTGCATTTTATTTCATTTGGGAGACATACAGCACAAAGCAGTATTCACCAGTATAAATGAAAGTACCTTACAAGCACTTTGCTAGTATAGAATTCTTTCTTTGGCCATTATTTTCATGCTTTATACAAGACAGAGAAGGTTTCAAAAGTCGATAAAAACACAAGTACCAACCATAGTTTATTGTGCAGGGGGGATTCATGTCTTAACAACAGAGTTCCTTTCTCTTACCTTCTTTTAGCTATGATAGAGATTCAAGCACATTTCCTGGAAAGAGGAAAGAGATAGTATCTGAAAGAACCAGAACACTATTTGAAAAATCTCATGCAAGGGGGAAGATATTCCACACCAGGAAAAAAAAAAAAAGAATATAGAGGAAAACAGGGGAGATTCTATAGTTACAGATGTTCAAATGGGTACTCAGGATTGGCACAAACTCAATTCTAAAAGAAATAAAGGTAGTGAAGATGAATTCACTGGATGAAAACAAACAAAGCAAGCTTTTTCCTAAACACTTGCAAGGTGTGCATACATGAAACACCACTGGTTGTATTCAAAAATTAGATTATTCTTTAAAAAATAATTAAAAAGAAGAGCATTTGATTCCAAACAGAACTTCTTCAACAGATGGATAGGGGAATGGCAGAATAATACAATCCCGTCTGCTGTCTGAGTCCCTGCTGAGAGCTACTTTCAAGCTGATAATACAATTCTATTTGTGGCTAAAATCATGCTGTACTGGCAGTTTAGCTCCTCAGTTTTTTTGCAGGGGGGAGACAGATTGTTTTGTTTTGCTTTAACTTTATTATTATGAAGTACTGCTAAGATGTCAGCTTAAAAAATGCTGTGTTGCCTTTCATTTCAAAGTAAATTGTGCTAAAATCTGGATTGAAAGCATCTTCTGAAACCTGATGCAGGAAGGGATCTGAGCAAAAGTTTAAGTTCATGCATTTCCAGGACAAGCATGATGGGTGAAATGACTGATTAACATTGACTTTGATAGGGTATGTATGCATTCTTTGAACAGAGTGTGGGTATAGATGTTATCTAAAAAGGACTGAATCATTGAGTTGTGGTGTTCATAGCTGCTCCTTTTATAAACATGCACAGAAGGTAAGTCTGGTAATTAAAAAAAAAAGAAAAAAAAGAAGAAAAGAAACACAACAAAACCCCACAGAAAGCCCATGCCAATAGGACTGATATAAAAAGCCAGTGATTGATTTCTGACTGTTAGAAGAAGAACAAGGTTGTGGGTTTTACTGCACATGGATCTGAAGTAAATTACAGTCAAAAATTGTCCAAATTAAACTAACACAATAGTAAACATGTTAATACTGATGGGGGAAAGGGAGCGTCATGGAGGGGAGAGGAGGGAAGCTTCATTCACTTTTCATGTTGATGCTAAACTAGAAACCAGAAAGGTAGACCAAGACACCTTGAACCAAGTTGCACGAAGGTACAAAGGCATTTAGTGCTCATTTCCTATATATAGATTCCATCCGGCTCTGTGGCTACTGCAAGATCAGCATCAATACTAATTCTATTTGCAAGCTTACACTCATTGGCAAAAGCTGAGCTTTTTTATGGATGAGATTTATAAATGTAAGAGGAATTCTAGAGACAGACACCACCATACAGAAACTGAACAAAGTCTTTACCGTATAGCCAACAGTACTCTTTCATATAAAGCTTGACTTACGTGGTTATGAAAACAAACATTGTTTTCTGTCAATTGTCCAGAACTTTTTTTACTATAGTAGAAACAATTCATGTTATACAATAACCATGTTGATTATACAGAAGCTGTTGCTTGCCTAGAAATAATGTATCCAATAGAACAGCAATTTGGGGTTTTTTTTTTACTATTACTTAAACATCACATAAGCAGAAATAGTCTTGGAAGCTATTCTCAATAATATTATTTTATTTTGAAATTCTACATCCTATTACAATCTTCGTGCACCTTTTTAGAAATCTGTTCTTACAATAATCAACTGTAATATGGATGAAGCCAAACTGTGAGGTAGAAATTGACAATTACTGTTAGGTTGTTTCCAGTTTTGCCTATACAACTTTGTTAATTTTAGTAAAAATCTAGGTCCCAGGATTTACACGTTAATGCAGATTTAACCTGTAATAATGAAGACCAATATTCAAAATCACTTGATACCCAAACATGAAATCTTGTCATGGACCAGCACGCTGAGAAGCCGTGTGGAAATTTCATTCCTGATAACAGACCCGGCAGAACTGGCTGGGCAGCTCAGCCACCAGATACAATCAGCACTTTTTGACCTACATTTTATGGTCAGGACCTAGTTCAGACTGGTGGGGAAGAATAGCAGAAAGCCTGTGCTTGGTTTTCAGGACAAATGTTCTTCTCCCTACTGCAATGAATTAGGAGCCTGGCACTTTGCCACAGCAATTTTGCCTACCTTTTGCATGGGGTCCCATTTTTTTTATTTTCTTTGAGGTTCTTTCACCACAGTAAATCTATCTTTTTGGTAATCTATATATGGAAGCATTTTCATCTACCTCTTCATTCAAGGAAGAGACAATTTATTACGAAATCCATGGATTTTTGAAGCCAGACATTGTTAATAATCTTGTATGACTTGGCCTCCTGTGACTGAGCAGCCCACGGAATTTTGCCTGGTTATTCTTCTACTTAGCTCAAATAAATCACAGAGTTGAAAAGATCTAATCTTAATTAAAATCCTAAGTGAGAAGAAATAATTGTACTGCTCAATGAAACTTAAAAATTTGTATATTAGTTCTACTTTGAACCTTGGTGACTTCCCCTTCAAACCCATTCATTTTATTAATTCTCTGCCTGGCTGACATGAAAGAGTTTCTTGAGATCAATGTGCAACCATCCTCATCCTCACCTTTTCAAACCCCCAGTCCTGTACTAGAGCACAGATTCATATTCTGCTTGTTTCAGAAGAATAAGAGCAATCTGTAACTTCTGTTCCAAATAGTGCCCAGAACTTCTTCAATGCACAGGACTGTTTTACCATTCCTACCTTTTCAGAGAGCTGAGAAAAAAAATACATATTTAAAGAATCATAAGTGTTCTTCTTTTATGCTCCCTTCCTCTTATCTGGACATTTATTAAAATCTTCTCATTTCAAGTACAATTAATCCTCCACTTCTTCATACTTCAATGTATTCCTCCTTCTGTTTTATCAATAGTACAGGGGGTGGGGTGAAAGAAATCACTTTGCCAAGCAATATACAGGGCAGGTTCATTGTTTAAAATTAAGAATATTTTGCATTATTGAAAGCTGAATTTTGTTTCTCTCCAACGCATTTCCTTCCCCTCCACACTCTGGTTTTTTTCCTCTCAAATTCAATAATGATGAAATGAGGAAAAAGAGAAGGAAAAAAAAGAAGAAAAATCATCATTTCCAGCTAGGTTTTTATACTGAATTTGTTTATAACAGCTCTGACATAATGTCTTGGTTGGCTGCTAGGTACCCACCAAACTGCTCTCTCGTTCCTGCTCCTTAGTAAGATGGGGAGACAGTAAGATAAAGCCCATGGGTCAAGATGAGAACTGGGAGATTGCCCTCCAATTACCGTCACAGGTAAACCAGACACAACTTGGGGAAGATTAATTTAATTTGTTGCCAATTAAAAATAGGAGTACACTAGTGAGAAAACAAAAAACACTTTCCCTTCAGCCTTCCCTTCTTCCCAGGTTCAGCTTTGCTCTTGACTCTTACTTTCTCGCTTCACCCCAACTAGACCAGGGAGATGGGGTATGGAGTGTTATAGCTAGTTCATAACACTTCTTTGTTGCTCCTTGTTCTGCATTTTACTCTTGCTCCAGCATGTGGTCCTTCCACTGAGACACAGTCCTTCACAAACTGCTCTAACCTGGGTCCTTCTCACAGGCTGCAGTTCCTGACAGGGGCCTGCTCCAGCACAGGCTCTCCACAGCCTGCAGCTTTTTCATATGCTCTGGTGTACGGTCCTCTATGGGCTGCAGGGGGACAACCTCCCTCACCATGGTCATCTTCACGGGCTGCAGAGGAATCTCTACTCAGATGCTTGGAGCACCTCCTCCCTCTCCTCCTTCACTAACCTTCATGTCTGCAGGGCTGTTTCTCTCACATTTCTCTCACTCCTCTCTCTTAAAGCTGCTGCACAACATTTTATACCCTTTCTTAAATAAATTATCACAGCAGCACCACCAGCATCACTGATTTGGACAGTGGTGGGTCCACTTTGAAGCTGGCTGTAGCTGACTTTGTCCAACATGGGGATAGCCCTTGAAGCCTTCTCAGAGAGACCACACCTGTAGCCACCCCACCTTACCCTCCAAACCTTACAATGTTAACCAAACACAATTAACAATGCAGTAAAGCTTCAGAAAAGATTTTTCATCTGTTTTTTTCATTATTTGTACTAGCACTATAAAATGGGGATACTCGTACAAAGAGTCTTTGACAGAGCAAGTCTTTAAAGGAAAAAAACCCTAACCATTCATAATTATTTTAGTTATTAAATTGATTCTGATTATATGAGATAGAAAGATAACCAAGGTTTACATAACAATGAACTGTTTGGAAGCACTTATGTTATTCCGTCTCCAGCTATGCAGCATGACTGAGTTAGGACTTGGACAATAAGAAAGTAGTTTCTTGCTCTGGCTGATTAAAATCATTGCAGAAGTTAATGGACTCCTCTGTGAATGTTTTGGCATACAGCGCTGAAGCAACAAAAAGCAATTGCCATTCTTGAGAAGTTCGCCAGAGAGTACACAGCTTTAGAAATTAATATTCTGCTTTCACAGCACAGGTAGATCTTTGCATTCTCTGTTGCGTTATGTGATAACATGCATAGAGTGAGAGGGCATACGCATTGTCAGGGGAAGTGATGCACTCAGATGTTCCATTCCTAAAAGAGAATAAACTCCTAAGTATTGCACAGATATTTTTATTTTGCAGAGCATGCAAAGTTAATCCAAGTTATATTTTAGGAAAAATAATATGTTAAACTGTGGTGGCAAAATTAAAGAGATTGCTCTCAGTTCTCAATGATTGCCCTTTTTTTAATACATAAGTACAAGGTAGTGGTAATTCTGACAGAGTTCATAGGAAGACATACCTGTACTAGTCTCTAAGGTGGCAGCATCTGCTTACTACTAAACAAGAACACATTTCTTGTGTGAATTTTTGAGAGGCTATGGGTTGAAAGGGTAAATTTCTTCCTAACTGGGTCAAGGTGCCAAGCCTTATCTTAATGAAGTTTCCACTTCTGCCTTTTTGAGACAGGCTCACAAAGAATGAAGATAAAAGTGACTATAGGCGCACGCTCTGCTCAACTGTGGAAATTAGTAAGGTGAAACAATGGGAGGTGTGCAGCATTCTTTCAACATGCCTTTCCATCAGAAGCTCCTCCTGAAATGAAAACATTTACATTAAGAGCAGTTAAAGTGGAAGCTTGGCCCTTCACAACTTTGGAAGCTTTTTGGTTTTTTAGTTCTAGATTTTTGGTTTGATATCCCCATTTTCCCAGGAGGCAAGACAAAAATATCATATCAAGATGAGTAATTTCAAATCAGCCAGACCCTGTAAATAACAAATCTTTAAAACAAATCCCAAAACCTGATCTGAAGAGATCAAATTCTCAGGAATTTCAGGTTCTGGCAAGTTTCAGATACGTTTCGAATGTTTATCCTACAGTTGTCCAGAAACTTTGAGCTTCTACAGCCTTACTTGAATAAAAACTGTGAAGTGGCAGTGCAGCTGAATGGTTCTGCTGGTTCTTGACTGTCAGCAGTAGCCAACTGAATTTCACGATTTTCTACAGCATTATATTGTAATAAATATGCAAGCACCCAAAACATGGGGCAAGAATTTGAATTATGCTTAGAGAAAGTAAAAGAAAGAATTGTGAAAATGGTGGAAACACATTAGACATGTAAGGAGCAGATGAATAGTTTGCTAACTAGTTGTCCTATGTAAGACACCCCAATTCCATTTTTGTAGGATGAAGTAGCGTTAATCTGTAAGATATATTTGCTCTTTACTTCTCCTGAAATAGGACTCTGATTATGATTTGAAATGTTATACAGTAAAGTATTAATATATTATATAAAGCAGATTGCTACTAAAATGTTAGCTTACATCTCTTTAGCAGCCTGTATTTTTTAACAAATGAAATAAATCAAAATGCAAGTGGAACTTTGAGGTGGATTATTAATGAAATTATTTTTTAATTCTTGAAGATGCTGAAGAAAATATTTATTTAAAAATACATACAAAAATATATTGTTCATTATGCAGATTCACTTTAATTGTGTGTAATTGTGAGCATATCAATTCAGAATATATCCCAGCACATACCATGAAAGCAAATCTATAACACAATATAAGAAAAAAATCATTACACTCAAAACTTAGGAACTAAAAAGTTTCATTTTCCCAGAATCATCAAAAAGTTTCTTTACTACTTCAATACAATTAGAAAAAAGCTTCCTTTGAAGACAATTTAGTTCAATATATAATTAAACTAGTGTGTTACAAATACAATAAAATTAACAATGCACAAAGCAACAAAATGTTCAAGCTCTGATTTTAAAATACAGGCACATGATGCCCAAGATATTTTACAGATAAATAGTCTGAGCAAGAAAAGTATTAGGAACGTAACAGGCTTTATGTGTGAACAAGTGTCCAAGTACCTAGACAAAGTACTCAGACAATTCTGTGCAGGAGGTCTATCATCTTCAAACCATCAGTGCTACTTGACAAATGTTATGCTTTGCCTACAAGTATATAATTAAAACAAATCCTTCATTTGCCCTTTCACTGCTTGAAAATCTTCTCTCATTCACCTTTATCCCAAAACACATAGCAAAAGTGTTGAACTAAATGCAGTCTCGATGTTGAAATACATGTTGCAGTTCCCTTAATGCAAGAAATTAATAATCATTGTGGATTCTGATGTTAACGTCATACTTTTCCTTCATATAGTCATAAAATAGCTGCTGTCGTTTGCAAAAACTATTTCACCAGAGGAACTGTATGTTTAAGGTGGAATACCGTCTCTAATCGGGCTCCCCTTGACAGTCTTGCAAATTTTCTTCTTT
>VZTU01020213.1:24216-36578 GCA_013400835.1 Zapornia atra | reverse complement strand
AAACCCACAAAAAACCCTCACTAACAACAAACACAACAAAATCTCAACTAAAAGTAATAATTATGTCTCTGGGCTCTGCCAAGTGGGCCCAAAAAAAGTCCAGTTCAGGCAAACACAGTCAGTCTCTTCTATAGGGGGCTGTCACAGAGCAGTTTGGATGCAAACTGATCTGCCCTTTCTAGGAATCAGATACTGTTCTCTGAGTGGATAACCTGTCATAGCACTCTTGCAGCTAAGTCTATGCAATAATTTTCATCCTAAAACTGACAAAATTAATCTATGGTATAAGAAAGAATATACACTTGTTTTATATGGAAATAGATGCCTAGGAGTTCATGGACATTTTATTAGCATGGTCTTTCCTAGCCTCAAAAGAAAAGCAGGATCTTTAATAAGAGTAAACCTTCTCCTATTAAACTGGATTTAAAAGAAAATGTAATTTGTAGAAATAAACCTTTCTCATTAATGATGGCAAAGCTCTGTATGTATAAAGAGAATTTAGGTCATTGTTTTATGTTATTAATATAACCTTTAAAAATATATAAGAGCTAATTTTTATCATATTATGAACACAAGCAGTACTTTTATAGTAGAATACAAGTCACCATGTAAGGAAAAATGTGAATGAGGAGGAAAAGGGTAATATCTATATTAAAAGATATATACAGTCTTTAAAGTATATCCCCCTAAGGAAAACAACATATGTGCAACTTACTTATTCTCAGCTATGACTTACAGACTGTTAGGAATTGAACTGTTCATCTTGTTCTCAGTAGGACTGAGATACAAATTGAGATGAAGGTACTAGGAATTCCTCTGCTGCTTCCATGGATGAAGCGTGCTCTGTAAGGATCAAAGAGAAGCAAACAGGAAAATCTTGTAAAACACAACATTTCCTCTTGCAAGAGGACCTTGTTGTTCATACAATTAGGTGCTGGCTATTTAACGTTTCTTTTGATCAGTAAGGGTGCAAGTCACAACAAACTGAGATAGGATAATAATCTAAAATTTAGATAGCTAAAAATTAGAAAATTACACCTGAATAAATTTACATAGGTTCCCTGTAATACACAACTCTTAAAGGCAGTTCAGATCATGCTAAACTAATAGCTTGGAGGTAGAAGAAAAGCTTCTACTTATTTCTTTCCACTCACTGCACAGGGAACCTAGGGAGATGAGCTCAGAGTTCAATCATTAGATATCTAAACTCAGAAGATACAAATCCCACTCTAAATTACAACCCACTATGGCCACATATAGACTTTCATATATGGGCTAATTCAAGAATTAATATTTAAGACCTGGTGCAAGCATATACCAAATTTCTATAACACAGTTGCACACACTTCTCTTATTTCCTTAAATCACAAAAGTGAGAGGCAAAGGCCTGGAAGGCACAAATCAAACTTGTAGCTACATGACAACCACTGCTTATAATTCTGCCAATACAAAGCAGTAACAAACTTGGCATTATGGGTTATTTAAGCCAGGTTTATGGCTACTTTGCGTTGCTGAAATGGAATAAAGCATCTAGAAGGTAACACTATATCTGGTCATCAGATGGTAGATATATAAACTGCAATGGTAACTTATCCAGTTCATTGTCCAGTTTGTCTCTCTAGTGGTGGCTTGTGACTAAAAAGTAATTGAAGTTCTTAATTCTAATTAATTTTATCTGCTGTTTTGACCTAATTCAAGGGGTTTTTTGCTAAGCTGCACTTCATTGGATAGCTAGAAATATGATCTTTCTGAGCAAAAGAGGTGCCAAACCTCCTCTAGTTCTGGAAGGAGTATTGCTGTTACCTACATCTTGCCAAATCAATTATATATGAAAGTCAATTCCTTAGTTGGCAGTACAGTAGCAAAATCTACGTACAAAGAACCACATAGCCTTGCAGACTACATTTAGTTTGAAGGCTCAAATCTTTACCAGAGCTATTTCATCTATATTGATAATGTATGGACACGTATATATCCTGCATGTAGATTGTTTTGATTAGAATGTTTTGAATAATGAATCTGTGAAACTTTTCACAGCCTCTTACTTGGCAACGTCAATAACCTTAGTGATGAAGAAACATGACTAAGATAACACTGCAGACTGATATAGTATGTGTATGTATTTTCCCTTTCTCAAATCAGTGTAAGAGAATGTGTATTAGCTTTCAGCCCATGAAAACCAAGCAGTCCTATAAGAAAAAGTGGCCTACTGACAAATCTGTTTTATAGAAGATAGTCTTCAAATGGGTAGCCTTCTAGGAAATATCACTACGAATTATTCAACCATCTAACTGAACTTGTGTTGAACCACTTTCTCCTTCCTTTCCTTTGAAGGGTTTTGCAGAAGCTCAAGAAAAAGTCAAAACTTCCTTGCTCCTGAATAATGAATGCAGACTGTTCCTCACTCCAGTAAACACTGCGTTTTTGTAAAGAAAGAGAACAGCTGGTGCATGAAATCAAGCTTACTCACACATTTTAAGAAAAATTCTCACAAGTATATCTTTAGATAAGCATCAGTCTACAATCCTTTTCTGCATGAATATGAAACCTATTAAGCAGTAAAAGCAGGAATATTTGTTTTGTGTGTGTGAGATGGTGTGTTCGGCCCAGCAGAAAGGCTTCTTATCCCTCTAGGCTCCCACAGGCCCATGGAATAAAAGTGAGTTGTGCATCAGTGGTTTTCTGTGGGCTCCCAGACCATGTCAAACAGCTTATGACATGCTCTTCATTCAGTATATGGGAAATATTGCTTTGCAACCCAGTGCCAGGAAGGGAGCATAGCTGAGAGAGGAGAATATGGGGACTTAAAGATGCTGACAGTAAATGTATATTCCAGAGAGTGGTTAATGGTCAAGAAAATCAGAGTTTCACTGAGGCAAGACAGAGAGGAATGTCCAACTTGTTCTTTTGATTGATGGTCAGTGGAATGCCAAGGATCAAGAGAAAATAAGCACAAAAAGACATTTCAGTAGGGAAAACAAGGCATTAATAGTGAATATCATGCCTAACACTGATGATGATTTATAGTCTGGCTTGCAGACAAAACCACGAATCTGGTACTGCTAATAACATGAGAGGCATGGAAAACTCCTAGCCCTTTTTCAAAAATGATAGAGTACACAACGGCCGCAAAGTTTCTTTTGGAGGTTTGTTTCCCTTTCAGAATCTCCTGTAATCATTCAATTTGCAAGGCCATCAATCCAGAAAAAAATTCTAGGGTGCCAGTTTAAGACTGAAACTGAAAATATTTCTGGTCAAGAAATATAGTTCTAGCTTCTAGCATGAGGCAGAGTAAATCTAACTTCATGATGTGAAGTAATTGGGTATGAGGTGCTTACACCTATGGAAAAACATTTATATGACAGGTTTACATTCTGACAGGTTTTTTTCAGATAGCACATGGCTTACACATGATAATTTATTTTTCTAAAAAGGAATTGATTTCAAACTTACTTTAATATCTCTATTTTTAACTGTGATAAAATATGCACTATAAAATATCCTGCTCAGTTCTTCCTTTGTCCAAGGAGATTTGAATAGCAGTCTCTCAGTTTATAAAATACTTTCATGTAACAGACTCATTCTGTTATATGTTATCTCAATTTGTGTTTAAGTAATTTATAAAAAGTTTCTCCAGTCAAGGAGATTGGGGGAGACATTTGAAAATAACCCTGATGATTAGACAATTTACCTGAAAGGTTATTTACACTGTTTCAATCCCCATTCTGAATTGGAGAAAGATGTGAACAGTTAGGCTACAAGATATTCTTAGGAAGCTTATTTCAACCTTTCCTGTTGACACTGTTCCACTTTAGATAAAATGCTCAAAAGGTCATTGAGATGGAGAACAAGAATAGCTCTTCAGCTAGAACTAGGACGCTATCCCAGGAGAAGGGAACACACCTCTCTCCAGTAAATATTTGATTCAATATGTGCAGTGGAACAGTGTCAACATAAGACATTGAGAGAGACCTTTAATGTTAAAATTAAGGGAAAGCATTTAGAACAGAGATGTGGGTTCAAAACCGTTGATACAGAGGGTTGCAGTGAATCTAGGTTTTTCACATCCTGCGCACTGTTGCTTGAGTCCCTGAGCACGTGAGCACTTCCTCTTCTGGTTACTTGAGGTTTGGATTGTTTAATTTTTAATAGCATAAATAACCACAATTTCTCCATGGATTTGTCTATCAGTAGCACCACCATTGACCTCAACAACTGAAGAGTACTGAGATCCTAGTTGCAGCCTCCAAATATCTAGAACAGAACAGCAATGTATATTATCATAGAATCATAAAATCATAGAATGCTTTGGGTTGGAAGGGACCTCAAAAATCACCTAGTTCCAATCCCCTGCCATGGGCAGGGACACCCTCAATAGACCAGGTTGCCCAAAGCCTCATCCAACCCAGCCTTAAACGTTTCCAGGGATGGGGCTTCCACAACCTCTCTGGGCAACCTGTACCAGTGCCTCACCACCCTCATAGTAAAGAACTTCTTCCTAATGTCTAACCTAAACTTACCCTCCTTCAGCTTAAAGCCACTACCCCTTGTCCTATCACTATACTCCCTGGTGAACAGTCCCTTTCCCACTTTCCTGTAGAACCCCTTTAAGTATTGGTAGGCTGCAATTAGGTCACTCTGGAGCCTTCTCTTCTCCAGACTGAACTAGCCCACTCTCTCAGCCTGTCTTCATAGGATAGATGCTCCAGCCCCTTGATAATCTTCATGGCCCTCCTCTGGACTTGGTCCAGCAGCTCTACATCTTTCCTGTATTCATTAAAAAGATAAGAAATCTGTTAGTTTTGTTAAACTAAACCGAACCAATTTAACTGATTTTATCAGGGAATATGATACACTGGAGTGGAAGGCTTCAATTCAGAGAGTACTCAACAAGTTGCAGAAATGGGCTAATAGGAACCCCATACAGTTTAATAAAAGCAAATGCAGGATCCTAAATCTGGGAAGGCAGAACCTTGCACATTTGTACAGCTACAAAACAGCTTTGAATAAAAACACTTGGGAGTCCTGGTGGACAACTGACTGAACACGGAGTTCAGTGCTGCAGTGAGAGATAATACAAGCCTGTACTAGAAAGCCAACAGGTAGAAGGAAGTGATTGCTTCACAGTATTCAGCATGTGTGAGTCTGCTTCTTCAGTACTGTGTCCAGTTTTGGGGTCCTCAGTACAGGAAAGATAGTAACATTCTTAGGCAGGGAGGCCACCAATCTAACCAGGCTAGAGCTAAGGCTGTAGAAGGACAAGAGATGATTGGGCCTGAGAGATAAATTTCAACTTATCAACAATTGATTGAAACACAAAATTCTCAAGTCATGGTGGGATAACTTAGTTTCACTGCTGTTCAAATATTAATACAAATATATACCATACCTAGTTTCAGATATGTACATATAGCTATGCATATGTATCTGTGTTCAAGCACACGAGTATATGTACACTTAAAAATTTCAGAAGAAAAATGAGTCTCTCAAACTCAGTAGTTATGTGAACACTGGTGATTTATCTGAGTTTTATGAGGATAATTTTCTTTTTGGCTTTTATAATGGAGAAAAAACTGTGTTTATATTGGCAATGTTTCTTTGTATGTACTGAGCTACGTATACTGCTTCTGAAATTGAGAGGCACTTTTAAATAGGACACAGTTGAAAAGTTTTTGCTCTTACATGTATAGTTTCAAAGGGAAAAAACATTGTGTTCTGCCACAACTTTTCATGCAGGTATTCTACCTGAGGATATACCACTTATTCTATATTTGGAAAGTATCAGGGAAATGTCATTCCACTGTTTTTCCTTCATTTTTGTAACACTGCATCCAGGAGAGGCAACAACCTTTAAAGTACATGAGTAGTGCTGTTCCTCTCAGCTTTCTCTTCTTCAGCCTAGCATGTAACTTTCAGTCTTGCATTATGGACCAGTCGTTATTCTTCTGCTTGAAGAGCCACCTAGCATGTTCATATAGCATGTTATTTATATTTGCTTCCAGACCTGTTTCTGAATTTCAATTGATCTGAATCTTGGTGTGTTTATTATATTGTTTCAACTCACTAAGAGATATAAGAAAGCAAACAGAGAGAGGAATTTTTGAGCTAGAGCCGAATCCAAAATTAAACTGAAAGAGTGTAACATAAATTTAGGAAGATATTTTGGTTGATGAGGGAAACAACCACCCAGCAGATTATATTTCTTTGCCCCAAAAAGTATGTATCTTTTAAGTCTTTCACACAAAGTTATCTTAAAATTCTATTGTATAGATTACTTAGTCCAATTTACCATGATACAGCAGTTTCCACAAATTTTTAGCAGAACATAAAAACATCTGATTGGCTTAGATTAATGGCCCATCCAGGCCACTATTCTGCCTCCAGGAGTGGAAATAGAAGATATTACCTGGGGAAAGTATGCAAACTGAGGAAAGCAGGAAGGGATGGAAAGGCTGGATGAAAAAGTGAACCAGAACAGTTTCAAAGGTCCGAATTCAAATGCTTGCTGTAACTGCATCCCATGCATCCCAACATTATACTGGAGAGAGTTCAGCCTATGTATCAGACTTTATCTTACTCATTTCAATAAAAAGACTAAGGAAGCATGATAAAAGGCAAGTGTAGCATGTTCTAACCACACCTGCAGCATGAACAACCAGAAGAACAGGGCTTTGCAACAGTCAAAACCTTGTAACTGCTTGTCAACTTAGATGTAGCACATGATTACTCAGAAGTTCCAGCTTGTTAGGAGGTGGTGTTCTGGTATCAAATGTAAAGGTGATTTTGCAGTTCACTGAGGCAGGAGGTTTCATGGCTAAGGCAAGCAGAAAGGACGCAGGAACATCTCTCATGGAGTAGGTCTGGTGTGTGGCCACCACCTTTCGAGGGGCTGAATTTGCCCTATGCCTAGCATAAAGAAAATGTGGGAACAGTAAGAGGCACCTGTGAAATCTTACTTTTTTTCACACCTGGAGTTGAGGGCCAGAGTCTCAATGAGTCAGCCATTTCAGTCCCTGAAATGAAGCAGCAAATAAATCTGATGAGAGAATATTGCAGCTCTGCACTCATTTTGCCAAACATATTAAAAGAGCTTCATTCAGATGTAATGCAACCTATTCATCTACCCTGAATAGAAATCTCTTCTATACACAAAACAAGTGAAAGAATAGAACACTTTTTTTTTTTCTTCCAAATAAAGGCAAAATGTATTCTCTAGAAAGGAAACTTTGTTAGGGTGGATACCTTTTACTTTCTTTACAGCTTCTTCACAGCCTGTTTAATTATTTTGTAACTTCAGGTAGTTTGTGCACATAAAAGTCATATATATACACCAACACAAACACAGTAATTCAGGAAGATGCTCCTAACCTACTGTCTTGAGCCTTGTGAATATACATTTTCTCTTTTGTAAAATCTGGAGTTAAATAAATAAACAAATAAATAAAATAAAACTTAAATAAAAACAAGCATGGATGTATCTGACATGGAGAAACCTATTAGCATCATATAGAGGATACATTCAGATTCTTCCTTTGTTGCAGCTCCTCCTTAGAAAGTTCAGAATTTTCAATGCTCAGAGCATGAATCCAATTAAACATGTTTTTCAGGAGAAAATGTACTGCAGCAATACAGCATGTTATATAGAGAAAGTTGAAAAACAGGTTGAGGTATCTTTCACTGGAATCAGTTTAATTAGGTCAAATTTATTAAGCTCCAATAAAAATACTTCTATTGCAAAGTTTACCAGAGGAAAAAAAAATCTCATTTGTTTTAAATAAAACAAGAAGTTCTTTGAGTACCAGAACTCATGAAGTCTGATTTCCTATGGATTTGTTTCTCATGGTTGACTGCAAGCTTTGATTAAAACTTTCCCCATAAAGTTGCTTTTCTCTGTGGTTTCTTTGGTGTTCGGTAGCAGGGAGACTTAGCTGCAGTCATGCAGCAATGTCCTACAGTCACCAACAATTCTAATATCTTTTTTCATCACTTTAGCTGTGTGTTTCTTAAAGAAACATCTTTGTCTGTGAGACCTTTCCTTTTTGTCTAAGTTGACTGAAACCTGTTACAGTTTTTCAGTCTGTAGATTATTGTTTGCTTGATTTTAGGAGAGGAGGAAAGAACAGAATGAGACAAAGAAAGAAAAAGATAAAGTATGGCTGTGTACACCT
This sequence comes from Zapornia atra, assembly GCA_013400835.1. Classification (NCBI taxonomy): domain Eukaryota; kingdom Metazoa; phylum Chordata; class Aves; order Gruiformes; family Rallidae; genus Zapornia; species Zapornia atra. The sequence continues at coordinate 28,410 of VZTU01020213.1, read as the reverse complement.
TGTTCCTTTAGGAAACTGTACTATTATCTTCAGTATTAGAATGGAAGTCTTCCAGACCCATAACCAGATCTGGTCTCAAATCAGACTTTTCCTGCAGTAGCATATAATGCTGTCCAGTCCTGATTGCCATTCCATCACCACTTACCTAAGGAAATCTTCAGGGGATAGGGAACAAGATAAAAGCTTACTTTTAGGCTTGAGAAGCATTTTTAAAGAAAGTGACAGTTTTAGAAGATAGAAATGAGTGTGGATTCTTGGGGAGGATAATTTCAGTAGCTTTTTATGCACTGTGAAGACAAAACCAGCAAGTAAAATAGATACTTTCTACCTTAAGTAATTACTGAAGAGTAGAATGAAAGGGCTGACATAGATAAGCCCAAACTCTGAGTCACTGTAGTAGAACCTATGGCATTATTTGAAGGAATAAGACAATCTCTTCAGAAAGGATTCATTGTCACAGTACTGAAATACATAAGGATCAACACTTGGATAAATAGTGGTGCATACAGTTAATAAATTCTCAAGTGCATTTACAATATTCTCCTGGGCCTACCAAGAACTTCATATGCTGCCACTGCGTGAAAATGTATTTTTTTATATAATCACAATATTTCACTTTACCTCTCAAAATTATGACCACTGGGAACAAGGCTGAATACAATGTAGACCTAACAAGTACTAATTTGAAAATTACCACTATAGGTCTGTGGACTATGACGTGTTGAAGCTTCACTGGCTTTCAGTCTCACATACTTCTATTACAAATTCCCATTGGAATGAAAAGCAGAAATGGCACTAAATAGACTTACTCAAGAAGGATATCGTGGAGCCAAATGCATTTACAGGAAATTACACAATTATCACCTTCTTTGATAATGGTGTCTAAACATCCTACCTGCCTATTTCAAATCTTTTTTCCCTCCAACAGGATGTTATTTTACCATTACAAACATATTTTCATGTACATTTTTCAAAATCAAGGCTAATCTAAAAATGTGTGTGTGTGTGTACTTGTGTGTATACTGGGAGTATATATGTGCTACTCATGCTAATTGACCCTGGTCCCCCACAATAAGGACACAGAAAGAAGTTGTATTTCTTATGAATACTCTTACTTGCATGGCTTATTTTCTAACCATGGGAGGTGAGCATTTAACCTGTCAAACTTTTGTAAAACACCAAAAGCAATGCAACCTTTGACCTGGGTCACTGAAACTGCACCCATTTCTTGTGAATTTTCTGTTCACCCAACCTGTTTCATATATTTGTCCGATGCCTTATGAAGCATGCAGACAGAGTATGATCTTTGACATTCAGCCACCTGTGTCCCATACTTTTTTGTGGAAGAAATAAATGACAGGCCTGGAGATTAAGACCAGGTCTGTCTGTTTCTCCCTCTCTCTTTCTGTCTTTTTCTCAGTGTCTTTTTCTTTTATTTTATTTTTTCTTAATTCAAGTGTTTTGCCAGATGAGCTGCAAGACCTACCTGTGCTTAAAGCTATAAAAGCTTCTTTCTATTTCTACTGAACTTTTGCTAGGTATATATTACATAGCTTTAAATGATCATCTTTATATTCTGTATAAAAAAAAAAGAGAGATTCGATCATTGTCCCAATAAATTTGACAGTAAAGTCATCGTTTGCTTCAAGATGAATGATAAAAGAGATATGACATGGCTTTTTCACAGTACATTAAAGAAAAGAAAAAGGATTTTTTCATCTGAACCATATTTCTATTTCTCTCCCAGCCTTAATGCTACACCATGCTGACTCTGTCTTACATTAATATAGAGATATTAGTTTTAGTCATACTTTGGCACAAAACACGTCTAAGATGGAAAAAAGGTGGAAAATGTATCATTTAATCTTTGCAACATTCACTTATGCTTATTACCATTCATTGATATTGTCAAATAAGCAAGAATGATTTTCTTAATTTCAATTGTTTCAGACTTGGACATCTTGGCCAAGATACTCCTCCCCCACAGTCATGCAGGGAGACAGGGTCATCTTTGTCTTGGATGATTCAGTCAGTGAAGATGAGACTGACTTCAAAGGTGGAGGGAAATTAATTTGGGCAACTTCAGGCATAGGTATCTAGTGATGCTGTAGATGCTTTTGGATATTCTGCTGGGCCACAATCTGCTTTTCTGGAAGGACACAGTTCTCCAACTCATAGATCATATTTGTTGGTCAAATGTGGGTGTCTAAATAACATCTGTGTCTCAAATCATACAAGATGTTTACATTTAGGAAATCAGTCCATGCCTCTACTCTGTACAGTTTAAGGGTTTTTTAAGTAGTAATTCATTGAAATGAAACCTATCCACAGTTTTCAAGTACCACAATTAATTTCAGTAGGAGCACTTGTAGGTTAGGGAGAATGTTTCATTGGCTGACCCTTGCTGAACACAGTAGACCCCAGAAGCTGATATTAGCTTAAACTAATAGTAAGTCAGTGGAAATCCATTGACTCCAGTATTTTACAGCTTTAATTAAAAGCAAAGGCTGAGCCCTATTTCTTCAGCACAGTAGCTGAATATCAGGCTACTTATTCTACTTTTACTATTTGTTGAGGTTATATTCATATATACTATACGTTGAGGTTCATCAGAGGATGAAGAAAGTCAAGTTAATGCAGAAATAAACTTTAGTAATTAATTTTTTTCTGTTTCTTGTACATAGAAGTAAAAATTTTAAAGACTTTTAAAAATTATTATTCTATTATTCAGGTGTAGTATTTAGATTTTAATATATGTCCAAAATTAAGATTAAAAGCATAGCCAATAAATTTTAGAGAGGCATACACAAGAATATACTGTAATTTCCCCTGTATTCATTTCAATGTAATCACACATGAAAAAAGGTCATAAATGTATAAAAATCAATAGAAATATTACTTCATACTTCTTTTGCCATAGTGTAAGGAAATAAGGCAAAACCAAAGATCTAGCCACAGCTGCAAGAGTAACTTAAATGAAGACAACAGCAGAATCAGTGGTTTGCAAAGCTGGGAGGGAGCCATTAAAAAATAAAACAGCAGTATCTCCTCACACTGCTGCTGCCAGATGACTTCAATACTTCCGTTCTTCAACTTCTGGTTGGATAGCTGAGCCAAGATTAAAAAACGTACCAGATGCACTTTTTTGGACTATGTCCCATTTTTTGTTCTCCTAATCAGGAATGGGGGAAGGGTGAGGGAGAATGAGACAGATATACAGTGGCAAGTTGAGAGAGAGAAAAGAACCAAAAATACATGAAAACTGTGAAGAATCCAAGCAGGGCACAGGTAGTAGAAAAGACATACAGAAAAAAAATCACATCTTTCAGCAACAGACTATCTAAGAACATAGGAAAGAAGCAATATCCTGACACAAGCTGGCAGTAGAAAGGAATAACAGTAGCTAATTCGCTCCAGGGAAGTAGAAATGTATAGGCAACTATACTAACAAAATGCTGGTGTTCGATTCTGTGGTAGGACCAAAATATGTGGGCCTGTTAGAGTGAATGAAGAGCAGGGCCATGATGATGCTCAGAGGCCTGGAGCACGTCTCCCCACCAAAGACAGGCTGAGACAGTTGGGGTTGTTCAGCCTGGAGAAGAGAAGGTTCCAAGAACACCTTATTGTGGTCTTTCAATATATAAAAGCCGGCTTATATGAAAGACTACCTGTAGTGACAGAAGAAGGGGTAAGGGTTTTAAACTGAAAGAGGTTAGATGTAAATTGCATGTAAGGAAGTGTTGCAGTTTGGTGTAACTGCTGCTTCAGTGGCTTTTGTGAGCTGCAGTTACAGCTTTCTGCAAGCCCCATATTTTGAAGACATTGGTACAGTCAAGGCCAAATTTGAGACTAAGCCTATCAGAGCTGGTCACAGCGCCTCTGTGAATCACATATAGGAGAAAAAAAAACTGCTGGCAGGCGCACTTTGCCACCCGAGTGGGAGTGAGAAGATGTAACAAGCTGCACAGTCTCCAAGGCCAGGCCCGCAGGAGGGGGGGATGAAGAATGTGAAGAGAAAGTTTCCCCTGCAGCTCGTGGTGGAGTCCATGGTGAAACGGGTGTCCCCCCGAAGCCCATGGATGAGGACGGGGAGCAGAGACAATGATACCCTGTGAAGATTGATCCACACCTCAGCAGGTTTGCCAAGGGACTTGTGACTTTGCGGGTGACCAGGCCGGGGGGTCTGGACCCAGA
>VZTU01020213.1:12764-23799 GCA_013400835.1 Zapornia atra | reverse complement strand
GATGAGTTTTAAGTTTGCTAAGAAGGGAGGGGTGGGGGGAAGGTGCTTGAAGACCTGGCCGCTTCTTATCTTGTTCCGGTTCACTGGGTGTAGTAGTTGTAGTAAGTAGTAATAAATCACTTTTTTTTCTTTCCTTTATTCTGTGCTGCGTCTGTTTTGCCCATTGCACTAATTGGAGAGTGATCCCTCTGTCCTTATCTCAAGTCCTAAGCTTCCCAATATCTATTTTCTCCCCCTTTTCGGCTGAAGGGGGGAGTGAGCGAGCGGCTTGGTGGGTATTTGGCCTTTGGTTAGGGCCAAATCCACCACAGGAAGTAATTCTTTCCTGCGAGGGTGGTGAGACACTGGAACATGTTGACCAGAGATGTTGTAGGTGTGCCATCATTGGAAATATTCAAGGCCAGGTTCTATGGGGCTTTGAGCAACCTGATCCAGTGGAGGGTGTCCTTGCCCACAGTAGGGGGGTTGGTCTAGACGGTTTTTAAAGGTCCTTTCCAACTCAAAAACTTCTATGGTTCTATGAGTCTATGAAGCAAGAGTGAGCAGTGCCAAAGTTATGGAATGAATCCTCCTGGGGGCTACCATAAGTCAAAGGAAGCACGTGATTAGGAAAATCTAGCACAGACTCACCAACAGCAAATCACGCTTGACAAACCTGATTGCCTTCTACAGCAAACTCACCTTCGCTGATGAGGACATGGTCTACCTGGATTTCCCCAAGGCTTTTGATACAGATTCCCATAGCCTTCTCCTAGAGAAACTGACGCGTTACAGTCCAGACAAGTAGTCTGTGTGGTGGGTAGGAACTAGCTGACAGGCAGCTCGCATAGCTGGCTACTTGTCACAAGTGGGGTCCCCCAGGGATCAATACTGGGTCAAACATTGTTTAATATCTTTCTAAATGATCTGGATGATGGCCTCAAGCGCACCCTGATGAAATCTGATGATGATACCAAACTCGGTATGGAAGCCTACACTTTGCAAGGGTCACACTGGAGGAAGACATGGATAGGTTGGAAGAATGGGCTAACAAGAATCTTATAAATTTCATCAAGGACAAGTGTAAGGTCTTGCACCTCAAAACATAATCCAAGAGTGCAGCACCATTTGGGATCCACTTGGCTGGAAAGAAGCTCTGTGGAAAGGAACCTGGGGTCCTAGTAGATGGCAAGCTCAATATGAACGAACAGTGTGCTGCTGCAGCAAAGGAAGCCACAGCATGCTATGTTGCATCAGCAAGGGCATCACCAACAGAGATAAAGAAGTCATTACCCCACTCAGAACTTGTCAGGCCACACCTGGAATTCTATGTTTAGTTTTGATCCTTACTACACAAAAATGATGTGGGCAGACTGCAGAGGGTCCAAAGAAAGGCAACAAAGCTAATCAAAGGACTGTAAAGCCTGAATATTTAGAGTCTTCTGCAGGAAAAGTGAACAACACAGAAGAGTCTGTGTTTTGAAAGAGAAGGTTTCCTAGACAGGACATTGTGTTCCTATCCTTGTAGATGCTTGTAGATTCTGCATGTGGTGAGCCATTGTATTTTTGCATCCCTTGGCTTATTATTAGTGCTAGTGTTTGTGCTAATGCTAGTACTAGTCCTAATGCTAGACCAAAGGGATAGGCCCTACCGTATGACCTCATGTTCAGCTTATTTATGTGTGGGGAGAAGAAAGAAGAGGGGAACATTTGGAGGTATAACATTTGTCTTCCCAAGTGATCATTATGCATGATGGAGTCCCGCTTGCCTGGAGATGGCTTAACATCTGCCTGCCAAGGGGAAGCTGTGAATGAATTCCTTGTTTTGCTTTGCTTACATGCATGGCTTTTGCTTTACCTGTTAAACTGTCTTTATCTCAACCTGTGAGTTTTTCGCTTTTACTCTTCCAATTCTCCCTCCCATCCTGTCAGGGAAGGACTGAGTAAGCAGCTGTGTGGTGCTTAGTTGTTAGTTGGACTTAGTTAAACCACAACAGTCCAAAATCATACTAATTTTCTGGTGCAAGACCTCATAGACATGTCAGTTTATGTATGGTTTGGTGCTAGTGCTTCTATGACAATTACTCAGATCTGAAGTCATTCAGGAACATAAATCAGAGTTTTAAGCAAATATTAGTTCCTTTGTGTCTAGTATAGGATTTGAATCTCCAGCATCAAATGGAAATTGGCAGTTGCACATTCTGTCTGATGTCATAAGCTGTTTACACTAGTGAAATACACAACAAAGAAGTTAAATGAACTCTCTTGGGTTTTTGGTTTTTTGGGGTTTTTTTAAAGTGGCATTTTACTGGTTTTTAGGTGTGATTGTTTTATATGATTTTGAGAGGATCAGAAATTTGATTTTAAAAAAAATTCGATGTCAGGATCTTTGCATGATTCACTATACTTTCATGTAGGTAATAGCATATACTTTCAGGGAAATAGATAGGCATAGACATTCCCTTGATTGAGAAAGATCTAGTTAGAGACCAATTAGATAAACTGGATATCCACAAGTCCATAGGTTGCAATGGGATGAACCCACAAGTGCTGAAGACGCTGGCAGAAGTCACTGCTACACAATTCTCCATCATCTTTGACAGGTCCTGAAGTACAGGCGAAGTGTCTGAAGACTGGAAAAAATCCAATATCACTCCAGACTTCAAAAAGGGCGAGAAGAATGACCCAGCAAACTGCAGGCCAGTCAGCTTCACCCCCATCCCTGGAAAGATGTTGGAGCAGCTCGTTCTGGGGGCCATGTCAAAACATGTGGACGAAAAGAAGGTTATCAGAAGTAGTCAGCATGGATTCACTAAGAGCAAGTCATATCTGACTAACCTGCTGGCCTTCAAGAGGGCATGACTGGATCAATACATGAAGGGAGAGCAGTAGACATCGTCTACCTCAACTTCAGCAAGGCTCTCACAGCATCCTCATAGGCAAACTCAGGAAATGTGGGTTAGATGAATGGACAGTGGGGTGGACTGAAAACTGGCTGAAAGACAGAGCCCAGGGTGTTGTGGTCAGTGGCATAAAGTCTAGTTGGAGACCTGTAACAAGTGATGTTCCTTAGGGGTCCTTCCTGGGTCCGTCCCTGTTCATTATATTCATCTTGGATGAAGGGAGAGAGTGTAGCTTCAGCAAGTTTGCTGATGGTACAAAACTGGAAGGAGCGGCAGACACACTGGAAAGTTGTGCTGCCATCCAGGGAGTTCTGTACAGGCTTGGGACTGAATTGGGCAGAGTTGGGTAGAAAGTAATCTTATGAAATTTAACAAGGACAGCTGCAGGGTCCTGCCTGTAGTAAGGAATAACCCCATGCACAGTACAGGATAGGAGTTGTCTTTCTGGAAATCAGCTCTGTGGAAAAATACCTGGGAGTCCTGGTGGACAACAGGTTAATCATGAGCCAGCAATGTGCCCTTGTGGCCAAGAAAGCAAATGGCATCCTGGAGTGTGTCAAGAAAAATGTGTCAAGCAGGATGAGAGAGATTATCTTCCCCCTCTGTACTGGTGAGGCCTCATCCGCAAATATTGTGTGCAAATCTGCAGTCCCTGGTTCAAGAAGGACAGGGAGCTACTGGAGAGGGTACAAAAAAGGGCCATGAAGGTGATTCAGGGGCTAGAATATCTCTTTTACAAAGTGAGGCTGAGGGACTTGGGACTTTTTAGCCTAAAGACTGAGGGGGGAGATCTCATAAATGCTTATACACACTTGAGGCATGGGTGTCAAGAGGATGGGGTCAAGTTTTTTTTAGTGGTGCCCAGTGTAAAGAGGCAATGCTCACAAAATATAGGAAGTTCCACCTAAACATGAGGAGGATCTTCTTTACTGCCGGGGTGCCAAAGCACTGGAACAGGCTGCCCAGAGAGGTCGTGGACTCTCCATCTCTGGAGACATTCAAAACCCTCCTGAATAATGTCCTGTGCAGCCTGCTCTAGGTGATCCTGCTTTAGTAGGGGGTTTGGACTAGATGATCTCCACAGGTCCTTTCTAATCCCTATCATTCTGTGATTCTATGTGATTCAGTGATTTAAAGGTATATTTTCAATTGCTTTCTTCACCTAATTAAAAAAAATAGCATGAACATTGAGTGGCAAATTACATTTGAATTGTGCTTTAAAGAATATAGTGAAAATGACAATTTTGAAATTATTTTTAAATCTTGCTGGTTTTTTCTTGATAATTTAAGATTTCTGAAAGATCATGTCTAATTTTGACTCCTCATTACTGGAAGTGTGGCTTAGGATGTTCTCTAAATTAGACCACACTGTCTCATCCCACTTATTTAATTCCAATCAACTTGCAGTTTGAAATATCTAATCATTGTCTTTTCTAAAAGGAAAAAAAAAAAGTCTTGTGCTGAAGTATATAGAATATTGAGAATACTAAGATTTTTGGTTTACTTTTTTCAAAACTGCTAAAAACTACAAAATGTTTTTAAGCCACAAAATCAACCAAATACAAGCAAAATGTCTAATTTATTATGCTGTTCAAACAGAAAGCAATTGCTGACCCCTGTTAAAAAATATTCTAATTGATGCCAGTGAAGTTACAATGGAACAATCAGCTTTCATGGCTACGGAGCTAAGCCAATCAAATGATTTGGAAATCTCAAGACAAATCTTTCCCAAGCAAGCCTGATTTTCTTCTCCTGTTCTCATTCTATGTGTCATCTGAAAGTAATTCATCCTTGCAGGACTCATTAAAGTATCTGATGATCAGCACACCTCTCCTGTTAGGAAAGGCTGAGAGAGTTGGGCTTGTTCAGCCTGCAGAAGATAAGGCTCTGGGGAGACCATATAACAGCCTTCCAGTACCTAAAGGGGCTTACAGGAAAGATGGAGAGGGACTCCATCATCAGGGACTGTAGTGGTAGGACAAGGGGTAATGGTTTAAATTGGAAGAGGATATCTTTAGATTAGGTAGATTAGAAGGAAGATCTTCACTGAGAGGTTGGTGAAACACTGGAACAGGTTACCCAGAGAAGCTGTGGATGCCCCATCCCTGGAAGTGTTCAAGGACAGGTTGATGGGGCTTTGGGCAACCTGGTCTAGTGGAGGGTGTCCCTGTATCAATTCTTTTTTTCCCGAAGAATATGTGTTTACATTAGAAAAGGCAGTTCATAGGCTGTAGTGAGCAGTAGAGTAGTCCTTTGTTCCTGTGGGATCTCATCCCAAAGTTTGGGATAGCCACTCAGAAAATACCCTTTACTCCATAACTTATCTCTTTCATAAACAATTTCTTTGTGTCATAGCCCTCTTCCTAAAACCACAGCCTCAAGCCATCAAATCCTTTGAAAAGAAAAAAGACCTTGTTTCAACTCACCATGCTGAAGAAAGTTGAGCCATACCACAGAAGGCAGGTTTGATGTGGTCATGAGAACCCAATGTGGCAACAAAATGTCCTATTACAATCTGGAGATGTAGCAAATGTTCCAGTATGCTCATCAGTTTTGCAATAACATAATATATTTCTGTTTTGTTGAATAAAATAGACATTTATTTTAATGACAAATATTTCAGAAATAAGTCACCAGGATTTCAAGCTGAATTAGTGTAGTTATGAAAGATGGGATTTGCAACTGGTTGGCAGCTGCTTTTGGTTAGAATGTTTTTAATCTCTGCAGCATAGAAATGTGCTTCCCATAGTTAACGGATGTATTATTGGCAAAGGACAATGAAATAAATTCCAGATCCAATTCATCCTCCACAGTGATGTTCTTTATCATAAAAAACAATTATTTCACTTGTTTCATTGCAGTCTTGATAAAAATCAAGGCCTCATTCGACCCCATGCTACAGGCAAGTCGAGTGTTCTTCTCTAATGGAAATGATTTCTTATTTCCTTACCTTTGATCCCTGTGAGTCAACCAACCACATGAGGCCACAAGCTCAGAGGTTACTTTAAATCATATCTTGGGATTTATACTTCAGAATAATTTCCAGTGGATGGGAAAACTTTTGTTTTTCTATGCAATTTTCTTAAATACCTGCTTTTACGAGTCTGGGTGAAAGTTATACAACAGTTTTGTGATATAGCCCTGTTAGAGAGGCAGATCCTTATCATGGAAAACCTTGGCATGCTTCATCAGGGTTAACTGAGCTGTGCTTGTTAACATGGGCAAAAACCAGGATAATGACTGGTTCAGGAAATAACTGTAAAATTAGAAATATTTATAAGATCTGTAGTATCAGCAGGCCAGGCACACCTTTTAAATAAGAGAAATCAGAATCTTAGAAAAGTGACAAAATGAGAATTAAGAGAGAGTTTCTGATCTGCCCAGTCAAGACAGAATTACACATTGCACTGGACTTTTAAGTACTTATACTGAACCACTAGTAAAGTTTTGTGCTGTTAATCTGAGCACCTTTCCTCACTTTGTATTTCTGAAAAGACTTAAAGTATATAAGCAGAAAAGTTAGATTAAAATGCAGAAATGCACCTCAGTTATCAATTTAATACCATAACTTTGATTCTGATATTTAAAAACCTCTCAAAAACTTGTAGGCTTGAGAATATAAAATTTTACAGATGTCTGCAAACAATTCAGTATTGACTTTGGTGCTTATAAACTTTTTATTGATCACTATTTGTTATTTGCTTTATTTTTCTTTTTATATTTCTTATCATTAAGACTTTAAAAATTCTGATTTTGTCTTTTAGTGTGAGTACTGACTTGTGGAATCTTATTTCTTCTCATTTCTGTAGTAAAAGAAATAAAAGTCATTTCCCTGTCTCTTTGCCATGTATTATCTTATTCAAGTCACTGAAAAATGTTTACAGAGGATGGTATTTTAAACAAAGAAACTAAGATTAAGGGGAAAAATTAAGTTTGGGATAGCAAGAAAGAACAAAAGTTTTATATAAACACTCCAATTATTTTGTTTCTGAATGTCAAAAATTTCTAAACTTAATTGTGAAAGTATGTGAAAGATTTGCTTCCCTGAAAGGAAAGAAAAATCAGTTTTTAACTCTATTCCCATTACATTAATGCCTAACATTCCTCTCTCAATACCCATTACAATAACTATAATAACTAACTATAGTGTTTAACAAGCATCACAAACAAGCAGAGGAGTTAGGCTATGAATCCTGATTTCTGCAGTTTGGAAATAAGCATTTGAGTCTAGTTGAAAATCAAGTTCGAACACATTTTTCTTTCGTTGTTTCCTGACGTTTAGCTTAGACCTTGTCCCTCAAGAGGCTGGCTGTCCCAAATCCCACACTGATATCCTGTGACTAGTGGTGTTCCTCAGGGCTCGGTGTTGGGTCCAGTCCTGTTTAATATCTTCATTGACGACCTTGATGAGGGAATAGCATCCACCCTCAGCAAGTACGCCGATGATACAAAGCTGGGAGGAGTGGCTGACACGCAGGAACACTGCGCTGCCATCCAGCAAGACCTGAACAGGCTGGAAAGCTGGGCAGTTAGAAACCGGTTGAAGTTCAACAAAAGCAAGTGTAAAGTCTTGCACCTGGGAAGGAACAACCATTTGTATCAGTACAGGCTGGGGGATGACCTGCTGGAGAAGAGCTCAGTGGAGAAGGACCTGGGGGTCCTGGTAGATGACAGGCTGGCCATGAGCCAGCCGTGTGCCATGGTGGCTAGGAGAGCCAATGGGATCCTGGGGTGCATCCGGAGGAGTGTAGCTAGCAGGTCAAAGGAGGTGATCCTCCCCCTCTACTCTGCCCTGGTCAGGCCCCACCTGGAGTATTGTGTCCAGTTCTGGGCTCCTTGGTTTAAAAAGGACAGGGATCTCCTGGAGAGAGTCCAAAGAAGGGCTGCAAAGATGATTAGGGGCCTGGAGCATCTCCCCTATGAGGATAGGCTGAGTAAGTTGGGACTCTTCAGCCTTGAGAAGAGAAGACTTAGGGGGGACCTAATTAAAGTCTATAATTATCTTAAGCAGGGGATGCAGGGGGAATTGGCCAGCCCCTTTTCGGTGGTTTGTGGGGATAGGACAAGGGGCAATGGCTGTAAGCTGGAGCATAGGAAGTTCCGCACCAACATGCAGAAGAACTTTTTCCCAGTGAGGGTGACAGAGCACTGGAATAGGCTGCCCAGGGAGGTGGTGGAGTCTCCTTCTCTGGAGATATTCAAGACCCGTCTGGACACCTATCTGAGTGATATGTCCTAGGGAGCTGCTTTGGCAGGGGCGTTGGACCTGATGATCTCTTGAGGTCCCTTCCAACCCCTACGATTCTATGATTCTATGATTCTATGATTCTATGATATGCCTGACTCTTCCTTTTATAGATTATTTAGATCAGTAACTATGCACTGAAAGTTCTTAGAAGCAACAACCTAACTTTTAAAAGTTGCAGGTTACTCTATGTGTAAATTTCCATTTGATGTCCGTGCTGGAAGTAAGCAAGAGAAACTGATACGAAAACTAAGAAGTCAAGTAAGCCACACCTTTGGTTGGGTCAATTCATTGTTCGGACATGATTTCTAGACAAGGTGATTGCTTATGAGATGGAAGTACTTCCATCTGCATCAACCTTTTTCTGCTCTGGTTTACTTCATATGAACACTGTCCATTGATCATTGAGGACTGCAAGAGTTTGTTGTCATTTTGGGGGTTCTGCTGAAAGTATTCAAACTGGCATTTAGTAAATGACACGAGGAAATTTACTATAAAAGTCTGCTGCAAACCAATTACCATTTCTTTTTCAAAACTAAATACTCTGCCTACAGTAGGAGTCCAGGGTAACAAGAGAATATTCTTAGTAGGTACAATAGATATTTTTTTCTCCTTTGCTGAGAAAAAAAAAAAAAAAAAAGCAACTAGCTCGTTTTTACCCTCTTTCTGCAAATTGAAGCAGTTTGCTTCTCATTATTCCTTGTATTTCCTTTTCTTGTGTTGTCATGGCCTCTTAAGTAACAGTGGTTAAGACTCACAATACCTGTACTATAATCTTTCTATCCCAGAGTCATTTAAACACAGTTTTATGCATCTGCAGACAGTTTAATGCATCTGCAGACAGTTTCATATAGTCAAATTGATATTACAAAGACAGGAAGAGTTTTTCCTATTTTCTTCTTTATTCAGTGTATTGTAGGTAATTCAGACTTTCTCAGCATGAACAGCCAGTAAATATGCTACAGGCTTCAAACAACTTATTCTTCCTGCAGTGTCAACTGGTACGGAAGGATTTGAAAGAATATATATTTTTAATGTAGGAGAGAAATCAAGCCTTAAATGAACAACTCTGTAACATGTGCTGTTTTCCTTTTTTACATACATACTGAATAATGGGAAGTACAACATTCCACAATTACATGTATTTGTTTAGGTTCCATGTGGTTTTCATCTGACCATCAAAATAATCTAAAACATAATCTGACAAGTAAACATGGGAGACAGGAAGATATTTTAAATTTTCGGTCAGTCAATTTTCTACTTTTTTTTTTTCTAAAAGGAAGAAGAAAAGAGCACATGGCAGCAATAATACCACCACAAAAATATTGTGATTGTATTTTTTACTGGAGGTAGGAAGGTCCCTCTACATACAATACATCCTAGATAGTACATCACTTTGGTGCTACCTGCCAAAGTATATTTTATGACTTTACTGAAGACATTATGAAATTTACAGGAAGAGCATCACAATTTCAACCAGTGTTTCACCTAGCTTGGAGTCAAATATAGAATGGTTTCAGCCAACAGGTTTACACCAGAAAAATACTTTTGCTGTGCAATGTTGTTCCTGGAAGTCCAGTTCCTAGGAGTACTTCAGGAACAGCAACTAAGATGATGATATGCAAATGTTAAAAGGGTGTTAGGTTGTGCAAGAGTTAATACGCTTATTGTTCTATAAAAAGCCTCCATTATCAAAGATCCCAGTGCTCAGAGACCAGATTAATTTGAGGCATTCAAAGGGTAAATGACACATTAAAAAGGACTTGTTTTTCTTTTCTCTTGAACACAAAAGAAACTGGCTATTCAACAGATTTTTTTCAAGAATGCATTGTCCCATACAAACATGCTGTTATAATTATTTTCTTCAAACTATGTCCTCCCTTAGCTACATCTAGCCTAGACATTGGCAAGAATCACTGACCAAATATCCAGTCCAACATGATCCCCAACACACTCACAATCATTTATTCCTTTCTTTACAGTTAGTTATGTTTTGATTCTTCTTTCCATTCTTTTTTTTTCTCTCTGACAAAATCCTGGTCCTTAAATCCACATGCTTCACACCTGTTCTGACACTGAGTGGAAAGGATTACAGAAAATTACAGTTTACCTTCTAAATGCTTTTCTTTAAGTTTCCACCTGTCACTCTTACAGGAATATTTTACTTCCTCTCATTATTATTCTTCAGGTCTACTATCATATTCTGTCAGCAATACTGGGAACACGCTCCCCATGCAGCAATTGCATGGGGGATCTAGATCCATGCACTGCATAGAAGGTGAATCCTTTTATTGTATCAAATTGAATTTTTGCAGTGGTTTGATCCTGGCTGGAGGCCAGGTGCCCACCAAAGTCACTCTATCACTCCCCTTTTCAGCTGGAGAGGGGAGAAAATATATGTTGAGAGGCTTAGAAGTCAAGTACAGGGAGAGATCATTCTGCAATTAGCATCATACAAACAACACCAGTGGAAGAAAGGGAAAAGAAAAATGAATCTTTAACTCTTTTGACTTCAATAGAGGAAAAATAGGAGTAGTCAGCATGGATTCACCAAGGGGAGATCGTGCTCAACCAATCTCATAGCCTTCTACGATCTCATCACCGGCTGGGTGGATGGAGGGAGAGCAGTGGATGTCAACTACCTTGAGTTTAGCAAGCTTTTCCTGATAGAAAAGCTGAGAGAACAAGGGATAGATGAGTGGACAGTGAGGTGGGGTGAGAACTGGCTGTCGGACCGGGCTCAGAGGGTTGTGATCAGTGGAGTAGAATCTGAATGGAGGCCTGTGACTAGAGGTGTTCCTCAGGGCTCGGTGTTGGGTCCAGTCCTGCTTAATATCTTCATTGACGACCTTGATGAGGGAATAGCATCCACCCTCAGCAAGTACGCCGATGATACAAAGCTGGGAGG
>VZTU01020213.1:0-12518 GCA_013400835.1 Zapornia atra | reverse complement strand
AGTCCAGAGAAGGGCTATGAAGATGATTAGGGGCCTGGAACATCCCCCGTATGAGGACAGGCTGAGGGAACTGGGACTGTTTAGTTTGGAGAAAAGAAGACTTAGGGGGGGACCTAATTAGTGTTTATAAATATCTTAGACATGGGATGCAGGGGGAATTGGCCAGCCCCTTTTCAGTGGTCTGTGGGGACAGGACTAGGGGCAATGGCTGTAAACTGGAGCACAGGAAGTTCCGCACCAACATGCGGAAGAACTTTTTCCCAGTGAGGGTGACAGAGCCCTGGGACAGGCTGCCCAGGGGGGTGGTGGAGTCTCCTTCTCTGGAGATATTCAAGACCTGTCTGGATGCCTATCTGTGCAATATGAGATAGGGAGCCTGCTTTGGCAGGGGAGTTGGACCCGATGATCTCCCAAGGTCCCTTCCAACCCCTATGATTCTGTGATTCTGTGATTCTGTGATTCTGTGATTCTGTGATCATGGACAAAACGGACTCAATACAGAATATAGGAAAGAAAACTCTTTAATCTATTACACTAGGCTGCACACACGGTGAAACCAGAGTCAGATAATGAGAAGCATGATCTGATCTTAAAGCACATTGCCCCACCCCTCCCATATCAGCAGACTTCATTTTAGTCATGATTTTGCTCCCTTCTTCCCCCACATTGTGACATGGGGAGGGACAGGGAATGGGGGAATGGGGGTTCCAGTCAGTTCATCACTATTTGGGGTTTTTTTTCTTAGCTGGGGGACATTGCTGGGGCTGCAGGTGGGGTCTTGGCCTTTTCCATAGGCTGCAGGAGGACACCTGCTCCACAATGGGTTTGTTCACGGGCTGCAGGGGCATCTTTCTCTCCAGCACCTGGGGTGCCTCCTCCCCCACTTCCCTGGCCTTGGTGCCTGCACAGTTTCTTACATCTTCTCACTTCTTTGGTGGCAAAATGTGGGGTTTTTTTCTCCTAAATGTGACTCACAGAGGCACTATAACAGTCACTGATCGGCTCAGCCTTGGTCATCAACGACTCCAGCCATGAGCTGGCTGGTGTTTGCTCTGTTGGGCCTGCAGAGAGCTTCTAGCTGCTTCTTGCAGAAGCCACCTCTGCCATCCCCTCATCTTCACCAGAACTCAGCCACACAAAACTACAACAGTTTTTAAAAAAGGTCTCTCTAATTTCAATATTTCAGTATTTCATACTGTTTTTCAGAGGTATTTGAATTTGCATCACTATGTGTTTAATAAATATGTAGACCAATAGTACGCAACTAACAAGAAGTCAGATAGGTTAAGCCAATAAAAATTCTCTATTGAAATCTCAAATTTTGAAACACAAGCTGTGCTATTGGTTAACTGCATCAATCTTTTCAGTATTTGTCAAACCAGGTTTCACAGAAGGTGAAAAGCGGCTAGTACCTTAATAAGTTTTTCATTTTTCACCTGGTCAAATGAAACCCTTTACTCCTGTTTTATGAATACTTATTCCTTCGTTTTCTTCTTTTTTCCTCAGATCTGTTGGGGGAAAAAAAATGAGTCATATTGATTGGAATTCTGCAACTGACGTAAAACTGAGAAATTGAACAACATATTTTCATTTTATGGGAGAAAGGTAGGTAGACGTAAGACAGAAAAATTCTGATGCCTGCAGTTTGCAAATAGACATGGATATCCCTGCTGGCCACGAGATTTCATGAAGTCCAGAATCATTGAATAACTGAAGTTAGAAACTACCTCTGGAGGTCATCTGATCCAGCCTTGTGCTCCTCACTCAAAGCAGAGCTGACTTAGATCAGGTTTCTTGGCTAGTAAACTACTTAGCACACTTTGGGTATGATGCAACTTAACTCAAGCAGCTTGATGCATTTACCTCCACATTGGCATTTGGTGTCAGTGGAGGTGCCTTAGGTATCTAAGAAATCTCCATGAGGCTATGAGATCAGATGCAGTACTGATCAGGCCAGGCAGGATACCTAGGCACAAGGGTCATTTGACAGAAATGGAAAAGCTTATGAACCTTCCTGTCTAAAAGCTGCACACTTAAGTCTTGGTAGGGTTTTCTAAAGATTAGCATAGACCCCATGTAAGTTCAGATACCTAGCTGAAATGTAAACATCTACACTGCATATAGGTGAATTTAGACCTTTCCATGTGTCTGAAATGGAAACTGAATCACACCCCTAATGTTGAGATAGCTAGGGTCTTCTACAGACATTCATTTCTCATACCAAACTACATAAGATTTTATACACTGAGAAATAGATCCATGTGTTTATTGCATTTGTGAAACAGAAATATGCCAAGAGCAAAAGGTTGAATGAGAAAACTCTGTTTTGATATGAGTCTAAACTTTTGACTCTACCTTTCATCAGTGTCTACCTTCTGAGTGCCTGCCTGCTTCCACTTTTTCACTATCTATTCAGCCTACCAGGAAACCACAGAAAGAAATCTGTATTCATGATTAATATGAAAATTACCAGAGGAGTTTTTCTCATCTTGTGATGCCACTGAAATGTGATACCATTAATATTTTAAGTTTCTGGCTTAAAACTGAACTCTTACCACTGTTTTAGTAGTGAGGACACAATTTCTACTCACAAAAGTTTCATATTTTTTTTGGTTGTTTTATTCTTTTAAAGATGCAAGATTTGAGAGGTCCTAGAACAAAAATATACCACAAAACACAAAAATAAGTCTGTGCATATATTTTTAATGTCTTATTTTAGATTCTGCTATTACTTGTAAAATTCCTGACTATTCTTAGAAGTACAGTCTACCTTTAAAATGAGGAGTGCTTTGAGCAGGTCACAGCAGGAAGTTAGCACATTAGGCTTTAAGCTCCAGATTCTATACAAACACTGGTTTGGGGGCCAATGTCAGCAATTTGGGGATAGTTTTAGTTTTATCTCTGTTACTGGCAGCACAGCAAAAACAACACAGGACTTGCTTCAATTCAAGAAGACTGTTGGTCTTATTGGGCGGAATTGTTAGATTTAAACAAGAAAGCTTTATCAGTCTAATTTGTTATTTTTTATATTTTAGCTCTTGAGTCAGACAACCTCTCTTGCACCTACATAAATTTGAAAAGTTCACAAATAAATTTGTTCAGTCTTCACAAAATATGAAGCTGGTTTCCCTATTTGCATGCAACAGGGTATGAAAATACAGACTTGTTCCTCATCCCTGGCAACCTTGAATGTCAAGAGTGACGTACAATTTTAACAGTTGGTCTCTGGCCATCTGGGGAAATTGCCTGAGAGAAGGTTGCCTTGTAGCAGTGTGCTGACATATATTTATTTTAAGCATGATCTTGAATGGGTATCAATGAGGAAGACTTTCAGACTGCAAGTATGATAAGAATCTAAATGACCTACAGAAGAGTACGTAGTCATTTACCTCTACTAAATCCCATAAATGCCATAATTGTCATTGCAAAGCCTTTTGAATGACCTCAAATGTTAAAATGGATCATACCTTAGGAAAGAAACACTTAGAGACCAGGAAAGAGCTAAAGCTGGGTGATCTGATCCTTTAAGACAACATTTTATGAGAGGGTTATATTTCCTCTGGCTACAGGAAGTTTTGTATATGAAGAAGTAGAAAGCAATAAGTCAGTCTTGAGGAGAATAAACTGTTGCAGGAATATAATAAACTCTACATACCCAGCTGGTCTAAGAGAGCCCGCTAGCACCTTTCCCTTCCTGTTGGAGCAAGTAACATCTGTTTCTTGAGTGAAAGAGTGTGAAAAGAATGAGCACACATAGCTATGCACAGAGACATGCAGGTGAAGGAAGTGATTTATTCTATTTCAAACAGATTGTTTCTGCTGCAAAAACAAAAGCAGGGCCTAAATGTGCTTCTGAAAAATGATTTGTGCTTGACACATTTCTTTTTTTTTTTCTTTTTTAGCTTGCCAGGGGGGGTTCTAAGTGAGATGGGGGATTGCCCGTAGTAATTTTATTAAAGTTAAATACAAACATAAGGAATAAAGAAAAAAGTAATCAGTGCACTGAATGAAACAGACACTATAAAACATTAAGAAAGGTGCTTTTGTTCTTAATACAAGACCTTCTTGACTTCAGAGATTTTTTTTTTTGTCAAAAACATTTCTACCTGTTCTGAAGGACTTGCTGTTGGATAATTTAGGTAGACAGAGGTTGTGGATTTGGAGGTATGTTCAATGGGAAAAATTGTTTGAAGGGAAACCTAGCAGAAACAAACCAGCTGTAATAAAATTTTATGTGAGTTCCTATGTCCAAGATACTGCTTCTCAAACTGCATTCGAGTGTCCAAATTAAAAGTCTTCTGTGGAAATTATTTGAAATTCAGTGATCAAGTGAAAGAATTGAATCAAGTCAAGTACAACCAGGCAGAATGGAATTTGAATAACTAAAGATAGGCAATGGCATAGATTTTAAAGAAGTCACACCAAACAAATCTGATTACCTTTTAAAATAATAAATAATAGAATAATAAATAATTTTAAAAACCCTTCCAACAGTAATGTAGCAGGAGTAATCAGGATTTGAACTTGAATAAGGCTTTTGATACAGTACTGACTAGTGTAAGTGTTTTAGCTAATGTGATATTGATGGACAAATGCTTAGCTGGTTGAAAAAAGTTGCTTAGAAACAGAAGCCATATGATAAATGGTCCTAGATTAAGTATTAGGTATTAATAAATTGACAGATGAAGTGTCAAAAGACTGCTAGCATTATCTCTACCCTTGTGTGCTGTTTTCATCTAAGATAGAGTTAATTTTCTTCATAATAGCTCGTAAGGGCCTGTGTTTTGAATTTGTGCTGGAAACAGTGTTGATAACACATGGAAGTTTTGGTTACTGCTGAGCAGTGCTTACACAGAGCCAAGGCCCTTTCTTCTTCTCACCCCACCCCACCAGTGAGTGCTGGGGGTGCATGTGAAGCTGGGAGGGAACACAGCTGGGACAACTGACCCCAACTGACCAAAGAGACAGTCCATATCACATGACATGTTCAGCTTATAAATTTGTGGGGAGAAGAAAGAAGAGGGCTACATTTGGAGGTATGGCATTTGTCTTCCCAAGTGATCATTATGCATGATGGATTCCCGCTTGCCGGAGATGGCTGAACATCTGCCTACTGATGGGAAGCTGTGAATGAATTCCTTGTTTAGCTTTGTTTGCATGCATGGTTATTGCTTTACCTGATAAACTGCCCTTATCTCAACCTGTGAGTTTTGAACTTACTCTTTTGATTCTCTCCCTGTTTTCACAGGGGGAAAATGAGCGAGTAGCTGTGTGGTGCTTCGTTGCCAGCTGTGGTTAAACCATGACACCTTGTTTATGAAATAAATGACTGTCCTGATGGGAAATGTGTAACATGGTGCTCAAATATGCATGTGATATACCGATCAAGGAAGAATTAAATGATACAGCAAGTTGTATTAACTCTTCAATGGAACAGGCTCCATGCCCATCTGTGTAGTTTGCAAGGAAAAGCATAGAGACCCAACCAGGGGTAGCTGAATCTCTAGTTTTGAGGTAACTCTTTCAAACTGTAAGACACCCATATTTAATGTCTCTACTCTAAATCAGCAATTTCAGGGATCAGCTGAGGAGCATTTATGTGGTCCAGATCCCAGTCTAGAACACCAGTCTGGCATGGTGCTTGTTGTCCCAGTTCCACTTTCAGTCTGGAGTACTGAATCATCCCACAGGAAAATTTCATTAAAACATTACCACAAGAAATTTTTTGATGAATCAACATTTGTTAAGGGAAAATGTTTTGCTAAAAAATGTAAAGCTGTTCCAATTACAAGTTCCTACTAGTCTACCTAATGAAGACAACAGGACTATATGCATGCTTAAAGCTGAACATGTATCTGTCAATTGAATTTCAATATCAAGTGAACTCCAGGGTTTTTTTTCTTTTTGGAGCACTGCTATTGCCACCAAATCCAGGAGCAGAAAATCAAGAAAACAATAAAAAATCCAGATCACCTCCTTCAGTTCTTGTTTTCAGGTTTAGGAATATTCAATAGCTTCACCAAGACAACTTTCCGTCACTTGCACTTCATTTAAATCCCCATCACAAACTTTCTATCTTGTTTAACCAAAAAACAAAATCACTACTTCATAGTCATCTTTTTGATCTGTTTGTTTGAAATCAGCTATATTATTTCTTGATGTTTTATGCATTCTTCAATTCATGAGTCTACATTTCATTCTTTAATCATTCTAGCTATGTCTTCAACAGGTTCTTTCCATTTTTTTTCACACTGGTTTCAAAGAATTCCTCACTATCTTTGGGTAAATTAACACACAGACACGTATTAAACAGTTGAGTTTACCAGAACAATTCATTAATCTACTATGGAGCAAGTCATCCTGCAGGCAATCACAGAGCAAATATGTGACAACCAGGGGCCAGCCAGCATGGGTTCATGAAGGTTCATGAAGGGCAAGGCCTGCCTGACCAACCTCATCTTCTTCCATGACCAGGTGGCCTGTCTGGTGGATGAGGGAAAGGCTGTTGACGTAGCCAAAGGCCTTGACATCAGCAAAGATTATGACACAGTCTCCCACAGTATTCTCCTAGAGAAGCTGGAAGCCCATGGCTTAGACAGCTACACTCTTTGCTGTGCTAAAAACTGGATGGATGTCCAAGCCCAGGGAGTGGTGTTGAATGGAGGGACCTTGAGAGATCATCGGGTCCAACCCCCCTGCCAAAGCACATTCCCTAGGCTATATCGCACAGGTAGGTGTCCAGACGGGTCTTGAATATCTCCAGAGAAGGAGACTCCACCACCCCCCTGGGCAGCCTGTCCCAGTGCTCTGTCGCCCTCACTGTGAAAAAGTTCTTCCCCATATTGGCGAGTAACTTCCTGTGCTCCAACTTGAAGCCATTGCCCCTTGTCCAGTCTCCATTGTCCTGTCCCCTTGTCCTATCATTACATCTAAAGAATGGCAGGCCTTTATGTTAAATGAAGAGGGCTCGCTATTGTACAACTTTTATATTTGAATTGGGGTCAGTAGAAAGAAGTGTATGTTAAGAAGACATTAAAAGAGTGTCAAATGGACTGAATATTGCAGTTTTGATATTAATGTAATTGTATTAATGACATCCATTGTATTTTTTGTTGCAGTGATAAAATTTTCATTTTATTAACAATGAATATATAGGGCTGTATGCATAGTGAGTTCCCTTTTACTTATAACAAAGATTTTTCAGTGTAACATAATAAATTTCTGGAAAACTTCTGCTAAAATCAATGTCTCTACCAACCTTAAATTATAGCTTGAATATCACCTCACTGCACATCCCTTGACTCATTCTTCACTCTGTCATCAAAAGTGATGATCTTTTCTTGTCTTTGCTCCTCAAACTCTTCCTGCCTTAAACCTGCACTACATAATTCAATATCAGGGAGTAGTTTTATTCTGTCTGTAATTCCAAAGTATTTACCTTCTCCTTAACTGTAGGAAAAATTATTCATCCCTCTCCATACTTTTTTCCTCAGACATAACAAGAATATTGTCCAACAATAATAAATCTTCTTAATCCCTCTTCAAAACCTTTTTTTTTTGCTCTGAAGTACACTAAAATTTTCAAAGTTACTTGACTTGTTTATAAACTCCAATGTCTCTCTGACTGAATATTATATCCTGTTCCTCAGTATTTATCAACAGGTTAACATATATCTATATTGTATGTTGCCTTAACAATGACCATCTCTTGGTATGTGTTTTTTCAAGACGTCCGGAGTCCTGGTCTGTAATTTTTATTTCCATCCACTGTACCTATGGCTCTCCCACTAAGTAAAGGAGGGAACAGGAGCTGACTCCTGGTCCTCAGGCCCGATGACACCAACCAGGTTGGATACATACAATTTAAAGCTAGTATCTACTAGATCAGAGCAGGAGAAGAATTTTAATAGTCCAGAACAGAAATAGTGATGAATACTTCAGGTAATGTGAGGAACCAGATAGGTGCATAAGATTATTTCCTGGCACTTTTTTTCTTAAAAATACAGATGCACCCTCTAATATGTTAGAAATAATAATTATAGTAACATGAAAGCTAAGTTTATGAGGACCATTCACTTCCCTTTTCAAGAAATGCTGTACTGTTTCTGCTTTGACTTTTAAGAATGGAAGTTTGGAAACAGCTAGTGAAATAGCTCCTAGTTTCACCTCAACATTTTCCATACTTTTTCCTTCCCACGATCATTTGGTTTCTGAGTTTAAAAACAGGGAAGAAATGCACTGATATAATTTCCTCTTGCTCACTTCAAACTTTTACCTATTAGCACATGATTAGCACTTATATTACCAATTTTTAAATCATTTAATAGGATGGTCTCTTCGTAGGGAAAAAAATAATTTTTACTTAGTTTCAGTGAAGATGAACATAATTGAAAATATTCTGGTTAAACACACAGATGAACAGAGGTTAACCACATGGTTAAAGGCTTAAACAGTAAAGTGGTCATTCAGAGAAACCCATCTTTAGAAGATTTTGGCTTTGAGTATCATTTACCCTTCTAAAGGCCGTTATGGGTTTAGTTTGTTTTTAAATGTCTTCCCAGAAAGCAGTTAAGAATGAGCAAGAAGTAAGACTGGAGCACTGAACAAAGAAATTGTTCAGATATTACTCTGTCAATTACAATTTAAGAAGTACAGCAATTTAATGGATATGGAGGAAATAACCACAGAACGCAACTGTGATACCTTCCTGCAAGCATTCCGGTAAAGCCTCTGAACCATTAACATAAAAAGGCCATTCAAGTGAAACATGTTAAGTATGTATTATACAAAAAATGGATCAAGGCAAAAATGCTGTTCTGAGTCCATCCTGAATCCCACTTACTTTGCAAAATACAGTGCAATAAAGTAGGAAGGGCATGTTCTGAATTATTCCTTCAGCAGGCTACAGACCTCTATAAAGAAATACTTTTTTCCTGGGAAACTCCACTCTTCCAAGGTATTTTAATCTTATTGGAACTGTTTGTTTCCTTTGTATTTGAAAAATAACTTCTGAAAAACTCTACATGTGGTATTGCGTACCGTTCCTGAGCTTCTTCAAGGGGAAAATGAAAACTTTTCAGCAACATGAATTAAATATACAGAGCCATACAGGATATTCTCACTATTAGGCCAACCTGCAATACAGATAATTGCAAATAATCAGCAGGCTGGGAAACAAGTTCAAAATAACAACAGGAAGAAATTAACCAAAATACAGGATACCTACCCTCCCTGAGAGCAATAATTACCCCATCATTTTGATACCTTACACTTCCTCTTGGAAAATGCCATGTAAACGCAAGTTTGGCAGAAAAGTTCTAGTTGGTTCATGCTTTACCTGTATAACTGGTGGTCTTAATGAATATCTGAATTCTCACAGCTTGCCCTCTTAGACTGTGATGGCCTTGCATATAAGTAAGGAGCAAATTTAACCCTCAAAAAAGTATGCAAAATTATTCAGAATCATCACATATACAATGTAAATATGACTAGCTGAAATAAACTTGTAAAAAGACTGACCTTGACTCACTAACATAATCTGGACATCTATGTGATTGATCTAAAAGAATAAAGATCTATGGCCACGAAAGACAATGCTGAGGTTTCAAAACTGTCTGAAAGAAGATTTAAGGAATAAAGCTTTATTTTAATGTAGTTAGGGTGACTTGAGCAAAGCAAAAGCAGGGACTTAGTGGTGCAGGTCAGCATGTTTTAGTCAGCACAGTGACAGTGAGATCTTCAGTTCCATGGTCACCTCAGGTTTTTTTACTGCTAGCAACTCTTCCACTACACAGAGGACAGAAGTCACTCAAAACTCTGGGTTTGCCTTAGTAGAAGCATCACTTTACCATCAAATTTTTTAAAGTGAGGAAATCTGCAAACAAAGGAAAAGGAGTACTTGTGAGACAGCTCACGGAGCAAGTGATGCTAAATTACTTGCTAAACGAGGATATTAGCTCTCTCTTGCTTTAATATTCTAGGAGTGCAAGAGCAACAACTGAGGGCATTGAGTGATCTGCAAGGGAGACTTATCTCCTTTCTCCTACTTTGCATTTTAGGCCCCAGGACAGCTACTAGCAAACGTGAACTCTTCAGCTCTACAAATGAATCTGCCTATGATTACACATATCCCACGCACCATAAATGGTCAGAAGGTCTGAATGTGCAACAGTGCGCCCTTCTACTCTAAAAGTACCAAGAGCAGCTTGCAATATTGTGTTTCTCTTGATCACCACAGGTTCAGAATGTTTTCTTCCTACAGTGATCAGGAATAAGCTACAATCCCTCTTTGGTAATACGCACTCTAGATCTTAATCATCTATTTATACAGACATTTCCTCTTTATAAATAAATGTACAGTGAAACAGAATAAATATTCATTTAAACCCCAAATGTTTATGTTTTGGAAAATGCCTGTTTACCAGAAATTCTTCAAACAGAATGATGTTCTCCAGCTGCAGGGAAGGTTTCCATTAAAATTCTTTTATATCCACGGCATTCACTACTGTGGCAGAGTGACCCTCTGTTGGGTAATGAGTGAGTTAGGGTTTCAGGTTACATTAAATCCTTCCTTCTATCTGCAACAGGAAGGCTGTGGTGGTGTAAATTAGCTGGTTAGCTGATGAAAGGGCATGATAACACCACAAGGAATGCAAAACCTGTTGATCTCTATATACACTGTAATGATGGATATTTCCTTTAGAAAAAGCTTTCTTAAAAAAAAAAGAAAGAAAGAAAAAAACCCTAAAAAACACTCAACACTTTTACACAATGGATAAGAGTACAGCAGCATGCAAGATAAGAAGTGTACTTCCTAACTCCTCTGCACAGATTTCCCTGACAGCAGCATAGAGACGTGTCCAGAGCACAGCCTGGCTGACAGCAATACCCTAGGCTGACCACTTGTGTTGTGTGATTTTCACACAGTTGCTCTCTAAAGAAGCTGCCTTGCCCGATAATTGAATTGCTTCCTACTACCATCACCCTGA
Organism: Zapornia atra; assembly: GCA_013400835.1. Lineage (NCBI taxonomy): Eukaryota > Metazoa > Chordata > Aves > Gruiformes > Rallidae > Zapornia > Zapornia atra. Next base: position 1,530 of record VZTU01020213.1, on the reverse strand, counting down.
AGAAGGCTAATATGCAAAAGGAGACTGTCACTTCGCTGTTATTTGGCAAATTTGGAGGAGGCTAAGACAGAGTAACAGATCCTCTGCAGTATGTCTGCTGTCTCTCCTGCATGGGCACACCCAGGGCTCCAAATCTACCTCCTCCAATACCTTAATCTTTCTCTTAAATTTAACTCTGAGAGGCAACCTCTCGCTTTGCCACCCATCATTTAATGCTCTCATCTCTTCTGAGCACCCCAGACACACAGAATTTCTGCCTGGCTAAGTGGCCTCCATGCCCTCCTCACACCTTACTTCCTTATGCAAGGATGAACACAGCCTGTTGTGAAATATGCCAGACTCATACATGCAACCCGTCATGACACCAAAACCTGTAATTCATTTGATGATTTAAATTATTTCTTGCTAATAAAATATTTAAAAGGAGGTTACTCATAGATAATATTTGGCATATTTCCTGGAAACACTATGGGTCCATGCCTAAAGCATGTAAATTATTAATGATGTTTTATAAAGCACTGATTAGTGAGACCTTCAAACCACTCTTAATACATTCTCAGGAAGTCAGCTTTTGCTATTCAAACCAAGATTAGTAACATGCAGAAAACAATAAATAATAAATATGTCTTCTTCCTCTCGTACAGCAAGTGCACCAAACTGAAGACAAGCAGTTTTTCAAACCAAAGGATGAAGAATTTAGCTATTTTGTTTCTTAGCAGAACCTATGTGTGATTGCATAAGAAATTAATTTTTGTTACATACCATTGGTTAAGCAGTACCTTAATCGTTGTGAAATCTGTAAGGACACTACTCAGGGAAAAAAACATAGTGAGTATTTCTGGATGTAAAATGTTATGATTTTTTATTTAACATAAAGATTAAAAAATAAATCCCTCAAGCAATGAACAAAGGTCTGACTTTTTTTCTATTCACTCTTTAGGTATTTTATCTCAAAGTCGTGTAGATTCCATACCTTCTTCAGATTAAAAAAAAAAAAAAATTTTGCCTGAAGTCCAATATTTTTCAGACTAATCCTATGCTTGTTCTAATCCAAACTCTGAATGGTTCCTTTATATCTGTCACTTCCACTCTTTTATCCATAATGTACTCTCAGTAGTCTGTCTTGTGAGTCAGGGCAGAACAATGTAATTGCCATTGCTGTTACTACTATTTCTCACTTCCCTTTTACAAGATTTCTAATTAAATACATTTTTATCAAAAAACATTTAGGTTTTTTGATGAGGAGAAGGCTGAGGTACTGAATGAGTTCTTTGCCTCGGTCTTCTCTGGCAGCCAGGATTCTCATAATTCTCAAATCCCAGAACCTTGCATCCCTAGNAACCGTGCATCCCTAGAACTTTAGGTGGGAACTGGGGGAGTAAATCCCCCCCCACTGTAAGAGCAGAGCAGGTCCGAGTCCGCCTCATGAGATTGAATGTCTACAAGTCTATGGGGCCGGATGACATGCATCCCAGGGTCCTGAAGGAGCTGGCTTATATGGTTGCCAAGCCGCTCTCCGTCATATTTGAA
>VZTU01020211.1:17709-28551 GCA_013400835.1 Zapornia atra | reverse complement strand
CAACAGGGGGAAAAGGGAGAGGGGAGAATGAAAAGACAGAAGCAAACCTCATGGTTTAGGATAAGGACAGTTTACTGGGACAGCAGAGGGAGGGAGAAATAACAGTAATAGAACCTTACAGCAATACATACAAAACTGGTGATGCACAGTACAGTTTGTCACCAAACCACAGAACTCAGACTGTACAGCTCAGAGCCATCGTGAAGCTGGACTGTCCCCAAGCCACGAGTCCTGCAGCCATGTTCTATTGCAGGCAGGTGGGCTATCCTAGTGGAACCTAGGACTGAAACATAGGCAAGAATTAAAAAACAGGAACAGGGAGCCTGATGAAAGTCAAGTATGGTGAGTTAACATTGGCTGGCTACCAGGTGCCTGCCAAATGCTCTATCACTCCCCCTCCTCAATGAGATGAGGAGAAAACACAACAAAAATGCTATGGGTCGAGATAAGGACAAAAAGATCACCAATTACTGTCACAGGCAAAACAGACTGGACTTGGAGAAATGAATTTATTGACCAAAAAACAGGATCATGAAAAATAAGAACTTATCTAAAAAACACCTTTCTTCCATACCTCCATTTTTTTACTAAACATCTCCACCTCCTCCCCAGAACCATGCGGGGGTACAGAGAACAGGGGTTGCCATCACTTCATGACACTTCTGCTGCTCCTTCCTCCTCACACTGCAAAGCTGCTCCAGGATGTGCTCCTCCCATGGAGCCTGTTCCAGCATGGGCTCTCCATGGGGTCACAGATTCATCTGGGTGCATCTGCCTGCTGTGACTTGGGGTCTGATGCAGATTGCAGATGCGCATCTGCTCCTCTGTGGGCTGCAGAGGGACAACCTCCATCACCATGAAGAAAAGGGGGAAAGAAAAAAACAGTTGGGGGTAGTAAGCCAGAAGGACAAGGAAAGATAGGAAGGACAGACCAATATAGAATACAAGTGAGGAAGAGGGAGACAGAAAGCAGGATACTGTGAAAGAAAGAGGGACAGGGAGCAGGACACTGAGTTAGTGAAAAACAAGAGAAACAGAGAGATGGAACACAGAAGAAAACAGTGACTGAGAGGTGAAACAGTAAATATTAGGGCCAGGGAGCAGGACAGAAGAGAGACTGAGAGAGGGGACTGGTAAGGTAACAGACAACTGGAGAAGGCAAAGAAAGTGGATAGCACAGGGGATGGCAGAGAAAGAGAGGACAGCAGGAAGAGAAAGATAAGATGAGGGGGAAAGACTGAGAAGCAGAGAGAAAAAGATACAGGTAAAAGGACAGCAAAGGAGAAAAAGACTGGAGGCAGGTCAAAGGGAACAACTGACAAAGACAGAGAGCAGGACAAAGGAACAAAGGAGGAAAAAAATAGCGATGGCCAGCAGAATAAGAGAGAAAAAGAGCAAGGGGAGAATGACAGAAGGATGTAAAGAGAAAGACCAGAGTAAATAAGTGCAAGGGTACAGAAAAGCAGAGCTACAGGGAAGCGGAAAGAATGACAGGGAGAAAAAGAGGGGGTGGGGAGTGGGTCAGGGAGCTGGAGAAGGAAAAAGTACTGCTGGGGAACAGGACAGGAGGATAGAGCCAAAAGAGATGAATGGGAAGCAGAGCAATAGGATGCAGGCAGCAACATGACAGAGGGATTGACAGAAAAGGGACAGCGAGCAGGACAGAGGAACATAAGGAAAAAAATACTGATGAGCAACAGGACAAAGGGATGGAGAGAAAAAGGAAGGAAAAGGAACAAGGGAGGGAGAAAGATGGGGACAGAATGTGGGACATGGAGACATAAAAACACCAGAACAAGGAACAGGATGGAGGAACCAGGGGTAGGGGGAACTACATGCAAATTAGGACAAAGAGGTGGAGAAACTAAAAATAGCAAGGATGAGCCACTGGACAGAGGAGGAGGAACAAAAAGTAGGGCTCGAGTAGGCAACAGAGAAAGGCAAAATGGGACAGCTGTCTGGACAAGGGGATATAACTAGAAATTTTGAGACACACATCAGGACAGAGGGATAAACAGGGAATAACCAAGGAAGAGGAAGCAGGACAGGTGGACAGAGAGAAGAAAAAAGGAGCAGGACTGGGATGGAGGAAGAAGCATTAAGGGTAGAGGGATAGAGAGAGGAAAATACAGGTTCTAAGAAGGACCAGACAAGGAAAAATTACATGCAGATTAAGACACAGTGTGACAAAATAGAGACTTTTCTTTCTCTGTTTCATGAGAAAGAAAAAGCAGTAACAAGCATCAGGCCAGGGTTGGGGTGCAGGGTGAAGGAAGGACAGGAAAAAGGGTTACAGAAAACAAGTGAGGACAGGGAGCAAGAAAATGGGATACGTAGAAAAAGAGCAAGTAAGAGTGGGTAGAATGACAGGGACACGAGGCCAGAGATAAAACACAGACAGAAAGCAAAACAGATAAATGAAAAAGGAAAATTAGGAATGCGGAGCAGGATAGAGAGGTGGAGAGACAACGAGGGGTGCAAGGATAACAAGAGAGAAAGGGAGGGAGGTTCAGGGAGCAGCACAGCAGGATAGAGAGAAGGATGGGGAGTGAGGCAGAGAAAGAAAATACAGTGACACGTAGCAGGACAGAGGTCTAGAAAGAGAAAAATAAAACAAGGGAGAAGACTGAGAAGGAAAGGTCAGGAGGAAAAAAAAGGTCAGATAGGTAATCAGGAAAATAGGGATGAAGAGCCCTGCAGAAAGATAGAGCAAGAATAGAGTATGAAGGCATAGAGAGATGGAAAGGAGAGCAAGAATAAAGGAGGGACAAAGATGGTGGCAGGGCACAGAACACAAAGACAGAGAAAGAAAAAGGACAGAGATCAGGACAAAGGCATTGAGAAATAAAGAAAGGGTCCTACCTTTACAAAAAGACTAAGAGGAAGAAAAGAGTAAAAACCACAAACAAAAACCAGCAGTGGGCTACAGGACAGAAACAGAGGAAGAGAAAAAAGTACTGGGGAGCAGGACGGAGAAAAATATGTACCTCCCAGCTGGCCAGAGGGTGGGTACAACAGCCAACCAGACAGTCAGTAAGACAGAGAAATAAAAGACCAGAAAAAACTTAAGGACAGGCAGCAGGACACTGGAACAGTGACAGGAAACAAGGGGCAGGAAGCTTGACAGAGGTGGAGAAAGAAGTACCGGGGCAGAAAGACAGAAACAAAGACAGGAAGAAGGATGTGAGCCAGAGAAGGAAAAATCCAGGACACAGATGCACAGAGAAAGGAAAGCAAACAGGGCTATAAAAGAGACAGGGAAGAAAAAGAGGCAAAAATATGGGGCAGGGAGAAGGACAGAAATGGAGAGGAAAACACCTAGGAAGGGCAGGAGAGGCCGGTGAAGAAGGAAAAAACAGCACTGGGCTGCTGGACAGAATGAGGAGAGGGAGAGAGAGCAAGATACAAGGATAGAAGGGAGTACAGGAGAGAAAAAAAGAAAAATAGCAGCAGCATGGGAAAGACAGGGGGCCAGAGGAGGGTCTGGGAGGGACTAGGATGTTCAAGAGGGAAGACAGGGTCCTGGGGGCCTTAGACTTACACAGCTCTCGCTCTCAGCACTGCTAGGAGAAATTAGCGATTCAGATGCTTCTCTTTTCCTTTCCTCTTCTGTAACTCCAGTCACTTGGCTATCTTCCACCTAAGAGAATACATGGGTATCTTACAACTCTTGTGAGACCAATCTTGCTAGACATGATGCCTTGCTCACTCGTGCACTATGCAGTCATACCACACTTTGGGTTAGGCTCACAGACCCTCTTGTACACATTGGGTGCAGAGTATGAAGAGGGATCCTTCCTCACACAGAGAAGCAAGCTCCATCTTTCCTACAGCTGTTGGGGAAATGGCCTTCAATTTTTTCTTTTTCACCTTTCTCTGACCTCCCCAGTTTCACTCACGGAAGCTCCTGTCCACAGCCAGCAAGTGCTCTGCCTGTCCCTTCTTGTTAGCACTCTGAAAGGAGTGCAAAGCCTCAGGCAGCGAAAACCCATGCACGCCTGAGACGGGTCAACAGCATTCACCAGGGAAAGCACTGTGTCCTCAACACTGCCTCTGGGAGAGGGAAAGGTGAAGCAGCAGCAGCTATTATTACAGACCATCACCCTTGGCCAAACACCCTCCTCCCACAGCAGCTTCTGGAGATGCATCGAGGGGCAGCTTGCCGCAGTCACAACAGAGATTGGGAGTGGCCTCGGGCTACCGGACAGGCTTCAGAGGAGATGCTGGAGTTGGGTGCAGCTGGGGCTCAGGTGAAGCCCTGACGAGTTGGGAAGCGCCCGCTGCCTGCACCTGACAGGAGCTCTCCGCCTCCTTCCCCTCTTCCTATCAGTTCTCCCGATGCGGCTCGCCTCCAGCGGACCGGGAGCCATCTGCCGTGGGAAGCTTGTAGCTTCCTGTCCCACCACCCCCGGACAGCCGCATCTACCGAAGGGACTCGCTCACCTCACCGGTGACCTCGGCCTTCACCCGCCGCCGAGCCGCTCCTGCCGCGCGCCGCCACCCTTCTCCCAGGCACCGCGCATGCGCCAGCTACCGACGGCGCTCTAGAAGGGCCAGAGGCCGCACGCGCGCGCGGACGACGGGCTGCAGTACAGCGCGTCGGCCACGTGCACATACAGCGCCGTTTCCTTACCGGGAGACAGCAGCGAGCGCGGCAGCACCGCAACATCGCATCGCCGTTACCGGCAGACGGCAATGTGGAGCATGACGTCATCGGCGCGCATGCGCGATGCCCGACCTACAGTACCGACGCTCGGTCGCCGGGCGGCAGCGGTGAGCACCGCGCGGCCCAGCACCGCACATGCGCATCTCTAGACGCTCGCTACCGGAGTTCAGTCGCCGGGCGGCAGCAGCAAACACGGCGACGCGCGCCACTGCGGTACCGCTTTCTGGCCGCCGGGCGGCAGCATCACGCCAACGATCCTTCTCTGAGCGCCCCGTTCACGGCGTCGAGACGGGAACGACTTCCCGGGGCTGCCTGATGTTCTCTGCCCTTTTCCCACGCGCAGCCCCGGCATCACCACTCAGCGCCGCTGCACCAAAAAGCATCCGAGTGACTCGAGCGTTCCAGTTTGCACGGGACTGCTCAGGAGGCCCGCTGGTTGCTCCCGTCCACACCCCTCCACCTCATCACCTAGCGAGAAGCAGCGTGTGGAACCTATGGCACAGCGGTTGGGTATTTGTCCCTGGGAGTAAGCCCCAGGGATGGCTGAATCGGCCTGTGCGTGGCATCAGGGCTGTGGAAGTGACAGCACTGAGTCAACAGATGATGGCAAGAGATTTAGTAAAAATAAGGCAACACATCCTGGAGGCAGGAGAAAAGGTGCGGTTGAGACAAAAGCAGTTTAACAATTGAAAAGAAACTGCCACCAGCAGCACTGGGGGGTGGGGGGGTGGGGGTGTGACACAATAAGACAGACCATAGAAAAGTAAAACCCAAGCCAGAAAAGTAGTACAAATTAAAACAATTGCTCATCACCAAATGAATGCTCAGCCAGCTGCAGCCCAGCAGCACCCCTCCCACTAACCTCCCTCCTAGTTTTATTACTGAAATGACATCATATTGTGTGAAATATCCCTTTGGTCAGCTGTCCTGGTTGTGTCCCCTCCAAACTCCTTGTGCAGCCCCAGCCTGCACCATGGCAGGGCAGGGGCAGAACAGCCCTCGATGCTGTTATAATCTATATTTAGATTACACATAGCTACTTAATAGGTTAAACACAGCAAATGCAGACAGAGCTATCTGGTCAGACTTCTATTTTAAATTCCATAAATATTGGGTTTTTTTGTATTTTACCTTTTCATTTACATATATACATGAGCTCTTTTTCTATTTTAATACCTCATATAACTATTTGGAACTTTTATATTCCAAAATACCTTGTATTAGTATGTTTCTTGTGGTTAAATCCTTTTACATATAAAAATGAAAGTGATTTTTATATACATATATGTGAGATTTTTCTCTATTCCAACACCTCATATATTTTTGAAACTCCTAACTGTGAATTTTCAGGCATTTTGGGGGCGTGACCCTCCCCCTTTTTGGGGGGGACCCCACTGTGACACACACCACCCACTCACCTGCTCCTCCACTGCATCAATACTCCCTCCCCCAAATGGCACTGGGGTGCACCAAATTACATGATCACCCCCTCATACTCCCCAGTCCCTACCTGTTTTATTCATCCTAAAAAGAGGCACAAAACAAGGGAAATGGCCCCGGCTGGCAGGTCATTAATAATGTCATTTACATATGTAGACACCACCCCCAAAAAAAAGGAGGGGGGGAGGTCTACTAGAAAAAGAAAGGTAGGGCAGCTCCCCCCAAACCATTGTAGCCCCCCACCCCGTCCCCGAGGCAGGGGCAGGGTACAGGGTGCCACGTCTCTTGTTTGGGCTCTGCTCCATGATGTTCCCCTCCGAGCACTGGGATGGGCTCCCCAAGGCAACCAATACCCTTGGGTCCCTGTCGGCCTGGCCTCTCCCCAGCAGACAGCCCTCACCTCCATGCCTGCAGGGCACAACTGGGAACAGAGCTGGGCAGGTCTGGACACTCTGGACTGGCAGGCACACGCTGATAAATGGGCATCTGAAAAACAAAACCCCCAGAATAGATTTCAGCATATTAAAAAAGTTATCTTGGAAGAAAGTAGAGGAGTTCAGTGCAAACTGCAAATGCTCCTGCAAAGGCAATGGCCACATTTCAGACTCTCAACAGCATCGGTATACCTTGACATGTATGACGTTTACACAGAGGCAAGATTTTGGTAGCAGGGGACAGATGTAAGGGCAGCTCACTCTGCTGTCTCTTGAACCACAAAGACTCATTTTTCAAACATCATCAGTATGATTCAAGACAGAAACAAATGCTGCTGTAAGTCACACTGCAACCCTCACAATATCAAGAGGATCCCTGTGAAATCTAAAGTTCATTAGCAATCAAGAAACTGGGAACTTGAGAGGCCAATTAATTTTCTGAGGGTACCTGACCCCTGCAAAATGTTGTACCATACAGGAAAGCGAGGCAAGCTGATGTGTTCAAACCCCCACACGCATCTAGTCACAATTTAAAAAAGGCACACGCAGTAACCGGATGGAGATTTAGAATTAATTTCTCCCCAAACCTGCCAGTAGTTCTATGGAACAGAATCCTCTTATTTTTCATTTGAGCCAATTTAACACAACGTCAAAATACATTTCCCTTTCCTTGTGTCACTGCAACCACAAAGTCGCACTATGATGCATGTACATCTGTATATGCATGTATATTACAGCTGGAATGCCTCACCTGAGAGAAAATTAGCTGAAGGCTGTAACAAAAATGGACATACACAGTTTGTAATCATATGCCATAAATTCTCACCACACGGGACACTTACACTCATCTGTGTCACAAGAATGTCACATCTGCAAATAATTCTAAGAGACAATCAGCCTCTTTATGTGGTTGCAATAGCTGAGACTCACAAATTTGTTCACTCTTCCTCTTTCCCAAAGAAAAGGAAAGGAAAGGAAACTGAAAGGACTCACCACCAGCAGTTAATATTAATAGAATGGTCTTAGACTTACTGCCTATTTAATTTTAATGCTATTGCTATGGTCTAAATTTAATTCAGGATCTCATTGTGTGAAATCCTCTCAAGAACTCTCCTTACAACACTAGATTAAATAAATTAGACCGCCAACTGCAATTATTATTTTTTTACTCAAGTATTCGCTTTCTATCAAGCTCTTGCATGTTAACTGGTGGGTTTTACAGGCATTCATTGGGGGTTTTCAGTTAATATCCCTGCCAAAATATATTTTTCTCCATTGAACTCTGAGATAAGGACTCTACGGATTTTTTTACATTCTGCTTTCTGCAGAAAGCCTTTGGTACCCAAAGTCATAAAGGTTCAGAGAGGAACTATTCTGATACGCTGGGAGATCTGCATTCAACTAGAAGTTGAATTAAAAGCAATCATAAACTACAACAATCCTAGAGGACAGTGCAAAATCCCTGTAATTTCATGTCCTGCCAGTCACTGCAGCCAGGTAGCAAATCTTTCAAGTCCATGAACAGATGTCACACATTAGAGCAACTTTCCTTCTTTCTTAGAATCACCAATAGTCCCTGATAGAATAAGCATAAAAAGCAGTCTTTAAAAAAAAAAACAAACCACCAACTAAACCAAAACCACACACACACACACACAAAACCCCCACTGAACACACAAATCCACCAACCTCTGGAAAACCTTTCTTTCTGTCTAGCATTCCTACTTTGGAAAAGGAAGCATGTTCCCTGCTTTTGAGGATCTGGATCCTTCAGACAGAAGGGCTTATAAAACCCAATTTGCAGTAACACCCTATGGTTCCATATTTCTAGTGAAACATATACATTTACATTGTATCAAATTCTGTTTAAACAAAGAACAACCTCTCGTTGATCAAAAAACATAGAAACAAAATGACAGTATGTGTAGCTAGTTAATTGGAGAAGGCATCCAGTTTTCAGTATCTCTTCAAACTTACTTTATTCATTCTGCACAGACACAATTTTGTTCTCTTCTTGAGCCAACTAATTTTAAAAGTGGTAGAACTAAACTCATTCATTCCGGAGCATTTGTTTTCCAGGATTTAACTACACTGCTTTGACTGTTTAGGATTTTCTAAGGTAAGTATTTTGGGGGTTCCCCAAGTCTGCTGTGACCAGAATTGCTGTGTATGCAGAGAAACCTGGAAGCGTAATTCCAGTTCATGCTCTCAGCCCACATAGTGCCACACTGATGCACTAGGCAGCTCAGTGACTTAGCATACAGCAGGGCCCACTGAGGTCAATAACCTGAGGCCTATCCACAGCTTTGCAAACCGAGTACAGCAACTGGGATAATGAACATCTAAAGTGTCTTTATGTAGCACATTTTCAAGAGCTTCTAAAGCCGTTCCAAACTAAACCTGTCATATTGAATGGCTTCTGCCAGATAACACAGCCTCCTATCACAGTAGGCAGGTCATATTACTCAGGTTAACCTTACAGAAGACACTGGATAGCAAAACTTTTAGTTACTGACATTTCTACCAATAGTGACATCATGTATCACTATTTGTATTTGGAGATACAAGAGTACTACAAAAAGCTTGCCAAAGAAAAATATATGCCTATATGCTTCTTACAAAAAGAAGAAAGTTCAAGAAGCATGCTTTAATAATGCTTTTTGTAGTTAAGGAAGTGAAAAGTGGATGTTAAGGTTAATTCTGCCTAACCATCCACCATTTTAATTTTAGCAGTGCCAAAGAATGATCAGAAATTGAATCCTGCAAAGCGCAAGACACCATGCATAAGCATCAGCCTCTATTATTTAAGATGAGAGAGTTTCATTAATCAAGTTGGGGCCATAAATCATTAAAGTCTACCAGTCAAGTTGGGATTTATAAAAACAAAGTCACTTTGATTATAGCAGAACAATTTAACTACTTAAAGTTCCATTTCTTTAGTTATAGCTTCTGCTCCATCATAGTGTCTCAATGCACTTCAAAACATGTAACCTTCCTTCTGGGTCCAATTATACTCATACAGTCAGGTAACACACACCAGTAAAAATATGAAACATTTAGCTTAAGAATAACACAGCCAAGCCCTCTTCATAAATGTGTTATCTCCACTCATAGCTTTTGATAACTGTAGAGACTACTGGGCCACAAATAGAAAAATTTTGAAAGGAACAACTACGTACCAAAAAGGTCAACGAACACCCTTGCCCTACTTAATAGGTCACTTTAGAAGGGCCTGAAGACATTCTTCATGAGACGGCCTTTAAACACTCTACCCAGCTTTAGTCAAACTCGACAGTGGTGAGGGTGGGTTTGGGGGCAGCTCTTCTGTGGGCATCTACTGCAGCTCAGATAACCTTCAGTCCCCAGCTATCAGCTTATTGTCCAAAAAATTCTTTTTCTTAGGGTTATCTGAGGTCTTGCTAAGACACACAAAATCAGTCCCTGTGGTCCAGCCAGGTAGCACTGAAAGCCCTGAAAGAAAGAAAGAACGGTCAGTGATGACATACCTCTTCACAGCTGAGAGCAGTTCACAGTCACAACAGAAATGGCTTTAACAGTTGCATTTCACCAGTTTTATATGGATTCTCATGTAGCAGTTCCAGGACACACAGCATATCTTGGGGGACACTGGCCTCATTAAGTATGCCTGAGCTAACCTTTATCTCCTTACATATAAAGGAAAAGAAAAATGGAGAATCAGTTTTTTAAGTGTAATTGAAGCACAAATCAGCCATCTAGGCAAGGATGGTCCACACTTCCCCAGGTGAACAGCAGCTTATGGAGAGGCTTTACAGAGGAAAAGTTCGGGTGAGCACTGGCCTCTTCGGTACTCCCCAGGCCGAACGGCACCCTACCTAGTTCGGAGGCACGAAGGCAGAGCGACTCACCCCTGTTAAAGAACTCGCAACAGCAGCCAGCAGCGAGGAAGCGCTAGAGACCTGCCTGCCCTCCAACGGTGCTTGAAAGCGCGGGCACTCGGACAGGGCCCAGCCGCGGCTGCCTGGGGCTCCGTAGGACCGCGCTGCGGGCGAGCGGGCGGGCGAGCGGANGGGCAGGCGACCGCCGGAGGCCCCCGGGCCCCGCCGCTCGGCCCTGGGCAGAGCGGAGGCTTCCCCGGCCCAGAGCTAACAGCTGAGCCGCCCGGAGCTGGCACTCAGCCCGCAAAAGACCCCGCTGGGGAACCCGCCAAGGCATCCCGAAGAGGGAAGGGCTCAGCCGCGCGGCCCCGAGAACACGTGAACAGGAAGCGCCTTTTTTGGCGCTCGGAAGCGCCATAAAAGGCGCGGAGGAAACGCCAAATAT
>VZTU01020211.1:0-10825 GCA_013400835.1 Zapornia atra | reverse complement strand
CTGGCGCGGGGCATGGCCGCGCCCCCCAGCCCGCAACCCCCGCGCCTCGCGGCCGGCTGCGGGGCCCGCCCTAGCCCGCGGAATGGCTGCGCGAAGCTCGGGTGCTACAGCGTTCTCCTTTCGCGTTGGAATGCAGCTGTATAAATGGCGGTACGCGGGCTTTGCCGCCGCTGTGATTTACACTGAAGTTGCGAGCCACGGCCGGGCTCTTCTCTGACCACTCTGACAGGAGTCATACCTGTCAGACCGCTGACAGGAGTCACTCTGACAGGAGTCATACCGCTGGCGTGTGCAGTTTGAACCGAGTCCCTATATCTAGCGCGGTGTCTAGTTCAGTAACGCTGTGTTGTGCCTTGCCTCCCGCACTGCTGCATTTCCACCCTAAAAACAGTTAAAGCTGCAGTTGCACAGGTCCTCCAGGAAAAATAGAGAAAGCTTCTCCTTACCTGCAGCCTGCGCTAGCCAGCGACAGCCAGGACAGGCCTGTTCTTCAGTACTTTATGGAGGTATATCATACTGGTTTTTCAAACGTCAGTGCACTAGGCTAAAGCTCTCCTTTGAAAATGTGATTAGCAATTAAAAGATGTGCTGCAGGTTTTGAGAAATCCCATACATAGTGAGTATAGATAATCTTCGACTTCTCCGAGCCTGTCCTGGTTTGGAACCCTGTTAGAGAGGGCAGAGTAGCAGAAACTGGACTTTTTTCATAACAAACACCATACTCTGTTTTGCCTCCTGAGCATCCCACTGATGTTGCACAATCCACTGCTTCCTCCTCTACCACTTTTCTTTTTTCTCTTTTATTTCAAGACTTTATTTCAACTAGTATCTGATTCCGAGAGAATTTCACTCCTCCACCTTGCATACATTAGGCCTGATTTTAACTGAAGCATATAATTCAGAAAAGCTTTTTCTTTTTTTTTTAATCTAAAATCGCAGAGAGGTGGAAAATTTATTGCTTACCTTAACAATCCATACAAGATAACGCAAGAGATCTGCTCTAATACTGCAGACAGATCAGTATAGCTAGCTTGAGGGGCAACATAAATTACAGTAATAACTGTTATGTAACACATCTTCAACCATTCAAGTGAAGCTTCCTGGCTTCAGTGAAGTACTTAGAGAGGCAGAATACAGAGATGACTTACAACCTGAACACTGAGCTAGGAAATCGCCTGTTGTCATTTACCGACTGGGACATATAAAGTCTGCTACTTTTCCAAACTCATGTTCTGTGTGCTATCTAGTAATCTTTTTTGAAATAACTTTTCATTTTTATGCACTTATCTGTCTAAACTTGCGTTCCCTTTAAATTTCCCAACTATTTTCTTCAGTGCCAGGAATTTATTCTTGGTTTTTGAGGCTCCAGTGATGTTGCTGAAGATACCTGATTTCTGCTTGCTCATACTAACTGTAATCAGGTCATGATCTGTAAGTAACTGTGTAAATTCAGCTCCTGCAGGTAAATTACTTGTTTCCCCTTGGCACAAGGTGATTCACCTATGGAATACATTATCTTTTCTCTTAAAACACACAACAAAAACAAACAGTTACATCTTTAAATTTTAGTAGTTTTAAGTACTGGCAGCATGAGACATCCTAAATTGCGCTCAATGATAGCACCAGATATGGATTTAGCAGAGAGCCCAAGTGAGCTGTGACTTTTCTGTCTACAAGCGCTGCCTCAAACAAAATGCCCATTGCAATGTACAGCACCTAAAGGAATGCACAGTCCCATGCTCAGATGAGAGCTGTACCTGTCCACGATTACACCCATTTCCATTCACTACAGGTATGAGATTAAACAAAAACTTAGTCCTTTTTGTTCGTTTGACAGAGTTGGCCATAGTAGACCTTGTATAACCTTGCCCTAGTTTTTACTGCATACCACACTAAACCATAGGCATTCCATTCACATCATTTACCAGTCATAAGTAACTCGTAGCACTTACTTTTTTGATAGGCTGGACACTTTGGGATCCAGCTCTTTTATATACATTGATCTTCCTGAATTAGTAGTACTTGTGAGCTCAGCATTCTTAAGATACAGGAAAAACATTTCTATTAAAAATTGTTTGCGGAACTAAAATTAGGAAGAAAATCAGTTCAGTAGATAACTGTGCTTAGTCAGTTCTGTTATTAAGGAATTTCAACAGTGCTTGATTGAGGGGAAGAAAGGGGGGAACCAAACCAAACTTGTTTGTTTATTTTACCAGAAGGTAAACAGAAAGTGAAGTCACATGATCTGAGTTTATCTGGCTGGAAACCAAACATCTTGAGTTAAGTCAGTATTTGAGGTTTTCACTATTGTCAGTGGAACAAAGCAGGACGTGCAGAAGCCAATTCATCCTACCACGTTTATATACCTGCCCTGAATGAGCTGGATCCCTCTCTGTAGATGTGTCTCACAGATTACTACAGAAAGATTCTTCATAGTTTTTTCTGCATCTATATGTAATCTTTTTGACTGCTAAAAATTTGCTGAGAAATCCTGGGTTTCAATTTGCTTGCTTTCTTAGTAGATGCTGATACAAATTATTTTATATTCAGCTCCAATGTAACTTTCAGTGTTTCTTTTTTTTTGCTGTTTTTTCATTAAAACTATTTTTTTCTGTTCTTGTGCTAGTAAAACATCATGGTGCCCTTACAAAGTATGTTTCCACACAGTTACAGCTTTGTGTCGCTGTTATTTTTCAGAACTGCTGCTTTCACAACTGCAGCTTACTTCCAGGTCTTGCCAACCTGTGCTGTAACTGAAAGTCATTGCCCTTACTGGTGGCACTAGATATAACTGAGTTCAACTCTGAATGCAAGAAAAGTTAACCAACTTTCCTATCTTTGTAATTTGTCTAGAATTTTAATATGAATTGTTTTAATTAGATGCACTTTTCACTTTATCCACAAACATAGTTTCCGCATGTCTGCAATGCCCATTGACTTTTGGCAAAATTTGGTAATTTTCTTTCAGAGATGTTGGTTTTGTCTGGATATGTAACAGTAACAACAGTAATCATACTATTTCCAGGTCTCTAGCTATTTGTTCAAATACATGTCTTTATCGTCTTCACCCCAGACCTCCAGTTAACCCCATTCTGTTCCCGCCTCTATTTTCCCGGGTACTGTTTTTAATATTCCAGAGTGTAAAACAAGTTTACATAGATATTCCTTTAGAAAGTTTTATTATTCTCTAATTTTATAATTCACTGTTTATTATGTATAACGTTCTAATTCTGAAGAATTAGAAACAAGAGAGGCTATTGCAGCTTTTAAAGGAAATGCTGTAGAGTTCTTTGCTCTTCCCCTCAAATCAAGACATTTGATTTTGAAGCTGTGACATTTTAATGTATTATACTGTAGGACGTTCTACAGCTATTTTAAACTTATTTATCATTAATTTTGCTTTCTGAGGAGTTACATTCATTATCATGAAAGTCTAACTTTTAGGGGGGGGCACAGATACAAATGCACTCAAAAATACCTAAATTTAAGCAGCCTTTTCAGTCCTATGAGGATCCAGAAACAGATTTTTATCAGTGCTTTTTGGATTCATGGCTTTGTTCCGAAGACTGAGCTGGACGTTCCCGGTTTTGCTGCAAAATCCCCTCCCCATTCCGGTACCGGACTCGGTTCTGCAGCTGCGCCCGCGCACACCTCGCGTGTAGCGGTGTGTGCAGCCGCAAGAGGGACCTGTGCCCTGCGGCTGCCTCGGGAGCTGGGCGCGGCCAGCAACACGCAGCAGATCACGGGTTGTGTAAGAATCAGGTTGCTGCTTGTTTTTCCTTGATCTCAGACGTTATAGATGAGCAGAAAGGTGACGTCACTGATATTCCTCAGAAATCTAAGGCCGCTGAGGGTCTTCCCCTCAGGATTTCATGCTCTGCCTCAAAAAATAATAAGGTTGCGTCATTGCAAAGAAGAGTGGCTGTACACTAGAAGTATTCAAATATTTCCCCTAGTGCCTGAGTACTTCTGCTCTGGTGATCTCTCATCTCCAGCTCAGATAATCTGGCTGCAGTTGCTATGAGACAGTGCTTACCTTGGTTCATTGTTAGCCCTGTGACAAACGGTATTATTTGGTCTCCTGTAGTATCAGGACAAGTAAGACAACTAACCATGTATAAGGCTGTCCTCTATTAACCCTGCAGAATTATTATACGAGAAACATCAGAAAGGCAGACATAAGTATTGGAAGAAAAACAAACAAGGTGATAACTGTGAGCATGCAATGGATGATACCAACGAGCAACACAACAGATGCCTCTACTAGTGCTGGGATCTCAATGCTACAGTGACACAAGCACTCATTTTCCTCCTTCAGTAGTAATAATTTCACAAGTTTGCCTTCTTCAGAACAAAAATCACTGATGTTATCTACTGTATGCATATCTGTCTTTAGAGATGAAGACTTGTTTGAGATGCCAGTCAGACTAAAGCCAAGGAAGAAGCCTTCTGACATTAGAACAACATTTCATTGGGGGGGAGGGAGAGGAGAGGTGGGGAAGGGAAAGGAAATGAAAGTTCTAAGCAGATCTTGTCTTGCTGAAGACAACTGAGGCCTAGCAAGACCATCAGTATCTCTACCATAGCACCCTGGATGAACTTATATGTGGAACTGCTATTTACATGAAAGCAAAGACTATAGGGATTTTATTACTCAGTAGGACTATAAACAACCTTCAGAGACATTAGTTATTTTCTGAATGAATTCTGGTTCTCTACTCCAACTTAGTGAGGAAAAAAACCCCAATAAACCAAAAAGAAAAAAAAAATCACAAGACTGATTTCAAAGTCAGATTGGACAAACTATTGTGATTCTGCAATCAGACCCTGTGCATACCAGCAGCCAGAGATCTTTATCAAGCACTTACATAAAAAATACAAACTTTACACATTAATATGAGCTGCCCTATAAATATAAAAAATTAGCTGAATGTAATGTAAGGCTTGTATAAAATCACTGGACATATTGTTTGGAAGCAAGGGAACAAGAAAACCAGCAAGAGCACTGGTGCCTTTTGTTGAGATTTGTTATCGGTATCAGTAAGGATAGCTGATATCAAGGTATGATTGGCACTTCAAATACTCATAGCTTTAATGGCAGAAAGCCCTACTTGAATTTAAACTATTCTAAATTAGCTCGGTTAGATAAAAAGCATCACAATAGATTACTGTAGAAACAAGACTTCTGTAAGCCATTTTTCTCATTTGTAATCTTGGTTGGTCCTCTTACCCATCATTTCAAGCTTCATTTCTAACAGGCTTCCATATATGAAGTCATGTACAGATGTACTGGGCACAGAAGGGCTGCAAACCCTTCTCTGGATAGCTGCAATCCTGAGTTCTCAAACATTATATTCCTTACAGCTCTGGAGTAGCGTCCAGACCGTAAAGGCTGCTTGGAAACAGTTACTGAAGTGTGGAAGCACCTTCTCTGGAGGTGGCAAGAGATGAAGAACTCTTAGTTGAAAGAAAAGCTTTGTGTAGGGATAAGGGGATGTGAGGGGATATTTGTGTAGCCAAAATGAGTAGAGGAGATGCCTGCTGACACATCCAAACATAACTGACCAGAGTAGGCGGCCATTGAAGGAAGAGTAGGAAGAGTGCTCTTCAGAGTATGCAAAAGCGAGGAGATGGCAGTGGCATCTCAGCCTTCAGCAGTACCAGAACACAGAGACAAGACAGGCTGATAGCAAAAGA
Organism: Zapornia atra; assembly: GCA_013400835.1. Taxonomy (NCBI): domain Eukaryota; kingdom Metazoa; phylum Chordata; class Aves; order Gruiformes; family Rallidae; genus Zapornia; species Zapornia atra. The sequence continues at coordinate 5,128 of VZTU01020211.1, read as the reverse complement.
TTTGGGAGTAAGACAGCAAAACACTGAGAGTTCATAATGTAAAGACCTATGAGCTTTTAACTATGATGCTTTTCTGCTTAACCTGGAATACCTATACAGCAGCCTCTCTCTCTTGCTGTAATGGCTTGCTAACAGAACAAAAGCAAGCAATCCACTGCTGCGTACCCAGGATGTTATAGGAAGGATGGAGGCTTATTGTTCTGATTCGTCTTACAATTCTCAAACCCCATGGCTGTTTTTTTCCCCCACTCTCACTGCAGTGCTGGATAGGAAGTAGCTTGAAAAAATATGATTGTGTTATTACAGCAATTTATCTCATTCTCTCCTGTAACAACAAGTGGGAGCTTCTTCTTGGGTGACTCTGAGTACTGAAGGGAGATTCTACCTCCTTCTGCAGAGACAATTAGCTTCCGATTCACAACAGCAACCCCACAGCCACAGCACTCTCCAACATGCACTTGTGCTCAAAAATGGTCTCTTGCTTGTACTTGTGCACAGGTATCTTTCCCATTAGTCAGCTTCCTATCTCATGCTAGCACATGCTCAATTGCTGTAGGTGTAATGATGCACACATATGCATACACCACAGTATGTAATCTTTTTTTTTTTTTTTAAATTGACTAAACATAGTAAAAGCACCTGAAGAATTCAAAAGCAGATTTCCAACCTACTCTGTGGTGGCAAAGGGCAGCAGAGAACTGCAGGACACCATGCAGGTATTGAAATAGCCACAGTCACTGTGGCAAAGAAAGTAGGCCAAGGTCCCTCTTCTCTCTGGAGAGCAAGTGGCATGGTGCTTGGTATGCATACATGCTCCTTCCACATCCACTCTCTGTTCTCCCTCTGAAGGAAAACAAGATGGGTTTATCCAGACAGTCCCAGGGCTGCTTGACTCACCTGAGCTGTGCTTGGGCTAACAAGAACACTCTAAGGAGCCAGCTAACAACTTTGAAGTATGGACAGCCACAGACCTGTGCCAAGTGCATGTAGCTAATAATTCCTAACAATACTGGTGTGCTCTGCCTTTTTTGTAGTATCTAAAAAGTGAAGAAAATTAATAATTTTTAAATCCATTTAAAGTTCCTGGATGCATTTCCTAAGAGATTAAGTCTGTCATGTAGCAAATAGTCCCTTTCAATTCCTAAAATTAGCATTTTTTTCCTTCATTTTTGGCCCTTGCCAAAACAAATACAGTTTTTATTTTGCTGCATTTGCAGAATATACTTTGTATATTGTACAGTATACTTTGGTTTATTCCTAACTGTAGCTTAAGGTTGTGCAAATCCCTTGCATTTCTTATACACAATTTTCTAGAAGAGAGGATAGTATTTTTTTTTTCTTTACCCATTCCTCAAATATGCATTTGCTTCTTTTCCTTTAAAAATACAGAATAGAGAGTGCTCTCTGTGTGTGTGTGTGTGTGTGTGTGTGTGTGTGTGTGTGTAAGGACAGAGAACACTACTTAGGAAGCTAGGCTTGCATTTCCTGTGAGTGTTAGTGCTGCTTCTGGCTCAGTATCCATGGAAACCTGATTTCCCATCCTGCTGCAGATATTGACAATCCTAATCCAGTTGCTCAGGGAATCACTATAATATTAATTCACATCAGGCTATCCAGGCTCACTTTATTATCTCAGATACTCTTTTCATTACTTTTAATAAGAACAAAGGGTTGAATTGAACTTAACAGAAAAAGTGAATCTAAATCTCTACCTCCCCAAAAATAGGGCACAGCACAGAGTTACAATTTGGAAAACAGTGATTTCAAATGGAACCTTGCCAAAATGTCAACAACAGGAGACAGTGCACAGTTAGGAGTGCTCTAGGCAAATNGGGGGCAGAAGGAAAGTCACTGTCTTCAGTATCAGAACATACCTTCCTCTTCACAGTTCATTCTGTCCTAGGATATAACATGCAAAGCTTCAAAGTGAAAAAGCCCAAACAGGCTTTTGCTAGGGAATGCTGTTTCTAGATTTCTCTTTGAAGACTTTTCATTAATTAAACATATAAGCATGCCAAGTACTCATTTGGGTCTGGTCCCAGACAACCTGTTTCTGGATATATACATTTGAACAAACTTTCTTCTTGCTTTTATTCCTTGCTTAATTCCCTAGTTGTTGTCCCCTTCCCCTTCATTTCTCTCTGACCTCCACAAATTATCTTACCTTCTCTGTCTTTTCTGCTTGACATTGATTTTCTCATACTTTCTGATACTTTGTATTTAGCAGCTGGTCCTTTTGTAACCACGACAACTATATCATGATGTCACAGCAAAAGAGCTCACTACTATCTGAGGAACTAGATCTCATTAAATGCCAGGGAAGCTGCTTGAGCTGATGCTTAGTGCCCTGTACCCAAGGGAGGAGTTTTGAGACTTTCATATTTTGTCTGTGATCCAGGAAAGGCAAATTTCATGTTAGCCAGCATCAGCATCCTTCAGACAATGCCCTTCTCCATCTCTAGTCTGCACTATAGAGATATAATTACTCCCACAGATGTGGGCTGTTCAAAAAGCATTATCATGGGAAAAATGGCAGGGATGTTATCACAAATCCATCAAACAGCCCTTGGATTAATTCCAGGAAGTTACGCTGTTTTGTTGTGTTACATCTCACTGACAGTGTATGAGAATAAACTGCCTGGCCTCAAGCCATAATCCCAGGTGTGGCAAAAGCTGCACATACATGCTACAGAAGAGCTTTGGATTCATGAACAAAACTAAGCAACATTGTTTGTTCTGACTGATAAATGCAGACTGGAAAAAGCGAAGTTAACATCTTGAACTGATTTAGTGGCAACTCAAGACACATTAGACAAATATTTAGAAGGATGAAATAGTATCAGACCAGTGAAAGACTGTATTGAAGTACAAGGATGCCAGTATTATTAAGAGAAATAATTTTCCCTTCTAGCTGTATCTACAAATTACATGTTGTGTTATATTGTTACTCACCACCAAGACCGAGAACCCCAACTAGGATTAACTACTCCTTAATTTCAGGCTCCAATGTCCCAGTATCAGAGTCTTTAAGCGTCTATGGATGCAAACGCTGTCAAGAAAAATGTTAGACAAATATATACTTCAAGGGAAAAGAGAAAATAGTAGGCAAGCACCTACTATCCACCCATAGCAAAGCTAGAACTTTGTGGCTTTTCTCCCACTGTAAAAACACCAACTCATTTGTACGTCCCTCATCTTTCCCCTCACATGAATAAAGGCCATCAGCTGCTGTGAATCTGAAGTGCTGGGATAAAGTAACAGCTCAATGAAAACACCTGCTTTATGTTCAACAGCAGTAAGAATATCAGTTATTTTACTCAAAGTGCTGACAGAAACCATAATTAAATGACAGAGATTCATTTTACAACCTCTTCTGTCTTTGTTCACAGGGAAGGGAAAGGGGCTTGCAAATAGACTTTGATGTGAGCTTAGAGGGGCGGGCAAACACAATGAAGCAATGGAGCAGCAAGTCTAGAACAAATAAGCAGAAGTACTTTACTGCAGTAATAAATGAAACTCAACACTGGATGATACTGTAACAGGCTCTAAGTATAAATGATTACAAAATGGACTACATAAACTAATGAAGAATAGATCTATTGGTGGCTATTAAATATAATGTTGAGAAGCAACCTTTGACTCAGGGATCACCTGAGTGATATTTGATAATGGGGACATGAGAAAGAAAAAAAATAAAAATCACTGAGCTGTTTTTGTTTGTTATATATTATCAGCACCCACTACTGGAAATTCACGGCCGAGATTTAGATGGATTCTGGAGACCTGATCTGTTTAATATATTTAATTATATATGGACATATATTTAATTATATATGACATTTAAAAGACATTTTCCATTTTTTTCTTGCACATCTTCAAAACATACCTGTCTGCATTTATACTTGGCAATGTAAACACTTGGTCAATTAACCCTAGCTCACTTCTCAGATCCCAAAAAACAGGCAGTTGCTTTCAAGCACCGCTGCTTTGAGTTAATTTGAACCTGCAGCAGTCCTAAAAGTTATTGCAAGTTTCCAGAGGCAATCAGTACCTCCTGATTCCTACATACTCTAAATTCTCTAGATACTTTCCTTTGTAAAAAATAAACTTACTAAATATTCCTAAAAGCTGTTTCTTGCTTATCAGATATGCTTCCCTTGATATTCAGTATGGTTACATTAAATTAATTTTAAGGAATTAACACAAGTTTTCATATAAGTTTTCTTATCTCTTCAGCTAGCAACATATTACTCTTGGATAGCGCATGTTTTTAAATTCATTTGTTAACTGCTTTGGGTAACCTTCAGAGAACAACAGATGCAGCATCTGTCTACAATACATAATGATGAGGCTATTGTTGCCTACTGCTAAATTTTTAAGATGCACAGAAAGAGTTCATGGGTGTACTTCTCAGTAACATAGAGGTTTTATTATAGTAGATTAATACGCTCTTGAAGTTAAAAACTGGACATATTCTTTGTTTCATATTATATACACAAATCACATTATAGACAAATGGATTGATTATAGTTGCCCTGAGAGCGCCAAATTAATTTTGGTGTTGACACAGACTCAAAACGTCGTATTAACACTTATTTTCTTAGTAGAAATTATATTAATTTATGTTCAAAGATCTAGGCCTTACACTGTCACTGTAAAAAGAATGTTAGATTTGAACACTTTCATACTGTCAGAAAAATAAAATATATTACAAGACATAATTATTAACAAAAAGGATTAATTTCTCAGTAGGCTGGAAAAAAGCTGGGGAAAAATAAATTTTCTCTCTTACCTTTGGGTCTTGTTCAAGCTTATATTTGATATCAAAATTTATCTGTCTTCTTGTAAGCCATACACAAATAGAAACAGTCCAGCTTTATACTTTTTTCAAGTCCTACATGGCAAGTGACTTGGAAAAAAAAGGTAACTAGAAAGTCTCTTCTATTAATGTACATGCTTCAACTCAGCTTTAGTTTCTTCCACAGTTAAAGGATCAAGCCAAAATCAGACAATCCAGAGATCTAGACATCATCACAAAAATGCAATTGTAGCTCTGCAGCTTAGAAAGCAAGCAATAATAAAAGAGTTCAATTTTTGACTGAAGTTAAATTAGGTGCTTTTTTTTTTT